>JASGXE010009829.1:0-44495 GCA_030068105.1 Sinentomon sp. SZTP_YWyxl
TCTGATATTCAAGGAAGTGGCCGCGAAGCGGCCATGAGAGCGGCCGAAGGCCGCTCTTCGGGGCGCAGCCCCGACAGGGGTTGGCGGCCGAAGGCCGCAGGGGCGAAGCCCCTAGTCATTATTATTGCGCAGCCCTGGCTGCACAAGCTTCATTTTGACACCGCGGGCGACTTCACGATCAAGTATGCTGGAGGTTCAATTTGTTTTTGCACAAGACAGAAACAGGCCAACGCAGACATTCACTCTTCAAAAATGTAGACAGGAATTCCTTTTTTAATCGCAACCAGCTGAAATCTGCGGAATCCAGCTGAACTCTTGCAGTCCCCTGAAAAGCAATTCACTGATGTCATTTCTTCAAAACTGGATGTTTGAAAAATTACTAATTTCTGCCCGCCATTTCTTTCTTTCCTTTTTTGGCATGCTAGTTTCTGCATAGGGTACTTACTTTCTGAACTGTATGGCCATATTACCTACTTCTCGAATTATACAAAACTAAACTGGTCACACCTTGTTTCTTCATCAACCAACCTGCATCAATTTGAACTGCTCCCTCTTCCACTCTGGACTCTGAATGACATCTGACAAATCAATCATGCAAGGTGGCACCTGTGCTTTTGATTTTTATTTTCTTTTTAATATTGTATGAAAAATAAACATTGGCACCAATCAAATAAATTTCCTGTCGGCAATCTGTCTGTATCGACTGACTTTGTTCCTCCACCTTGTTTGGAAACCGACGAACTGTCTTTTTGAGCAATGTCCATTTTGATAAAGTCTTGACGTGGTGCATGGTGCACTGATCTGTTGCTCATTTGCGTCGGTCCATTGGCGTTGGATTTTACTTTATGACACCGGACTCTTTGTCCAGCGAACTCATCGGCGGGGGGACTCCGTCCACAGTTTAAATCATTATTATTATCATTATAATTATCGACTGTGGGTGTATGCCCATCCTGGATTCGTGCTTTTTCAGCATTGGGCGGCGACGGGCTTTTTCTTCTGAGAACTTGGTCCCTGCACCCGAGGTCATAAGTACCTCATCAAGTTTGGTTTTCTTGTTAGCTTTGGCATGAAATGCGCCATCCCTTCACCCCATACGAGCAGAAGGTTGGGACAATAAAGAGGTCATCAGCAATGGATATTTCCACTGTGGTTCAGGACAACAATGTGGTGAAGTTTTATGTGCTTAGAAACTGCAATTTTGCATCCTAAATTATTGAAAAATCAAAACCTCTTACATCTGGGGAAATGAATTCCCAGACCTCCTACTAGGGGCTCTCTCAGCAGCACCCCGGTGGGGCTCTGCCCCAAACCCATAAGTGACAGCATACTCCCTTTACAAAGGGCTAGATCTGACACTGGGCTGCACAAAAAGAAATCCCAAAGCGCTCAAACTAATTTTGTGGGGTTGAGTCAAAAATGGTTGCTGTAACCATTATTTAGTTGAATCAACCACAAAACATTTCACACTAATGTTTTCTGTCTGTTGTGACAACAACTAAAGTTTGTTACGCAAAATTTGTTGCGGCAAACCAAAAGTTCCGTTCCCTTTGTCATTTTTATTGAGACGTCGCCAAAAGAAGAAGGGCTGCTCATAGCTCACCCAGCTGAGACCACAGCCGACTGTTTCTGCTCCATGCAGTGCAGGGGCGCTTGATTTCTTTTCTGTTTTCATTCGTCAACAAAGGCGTGTGTGTGTACGCGTTCTATGAGTTCGGAGAGAATCAATTTGTCCTGCTTTGAGTGGAGTTTGCCATGCAGCGGTGGACAGCGTCCGTCACAGCTGATTGTCAGGATGAGAAGGATGTGTGCTTCAGTGTTGTTTCGGGAACATCATTTCCGTGATCGTGTCTGGCGTGTGGCGTGAGTTTGCAAGTTGCATGGATCTTTCCCATTTGGATTGTGGTGGTGATGTGGACAGTGAGCAGTGCATGGGAGATCGCAAAGTGATACAAGCTGGTGAGTCAAAATTCTCCAACCGAAAAAATTCTTTGAAACAACGAGTAGGCCTATGTTGGCAATGCGGCGTTTGAAAAATGGCGTCACTGCGCGTTCACAGTTTTTTCCTTTTCCGCGTCACATTTCGAATTTGTATTTCCATCGTTGTGCGTGAACTTTGCAAGACAAATGTTTTGCTTTTTGACACGAAATTTGCATACAGGAGATCACAAAAGCCATGCTTGACTTGCAGTGGGTATTGCCAAATTGCATTGGATTCATGTCAAAAGTTTTGTCCGACCTGAAAACCGCGGTTGCGCAAAATGCAACTAACTTTATTTGTTGCAGTGTTCAACTGCTTGTTTTAGTTGCGGTGGCCATTTTCATTCTTTCTTGCATTTGCTCGAATGAACCTCCCGCACCTATGTCAGTTGTGTGCCGCTGTTGAAAATTATCCGATTCCGTCTTTATGGCATGGACGCTGGGAATCGCCGCTGCTGAGGCTGTGGATCATCAAAATGAGGCTTCGTTTTTTGCCAATTCGTGGCAGATTGCACTGCATGGATGAAACAGAACCATGATTGGTTGGTTGGACCAACCACCATGATTGGTTACAACAACTTCCAAAAGTTATTTCAGTTCAATTAGCATTTCGTTTTGTTGAATTCGCAAATTTGGTGGTCAAAACTCCCTAAAGGAGTGTTTTTCAGCCAACATCTTCGCTTTTTCATTTTTGTTTGCGGTGAGGACAATTCCCTCAAATTTTAGCCGTCTCAGGTGATTTTCATTTGCGGAAATGGCGGAGATTTTCAAAACTTTTTGCAGTTTCAACCAAATGCAAAAGCCAATTTTTTTTCAAATTTTAATTTTTTTTTTTTTTTCATTTTGGGTTTGCTGTTTGATGTTTGGCTCTTGTGGAACTTTTGGTCAAAACTGAGAAAATTTGTTATTCAAATTTTTTACTGAATTGCGGGGTTATCAGCATTTGACTGTGCGCATTGCAAGCGATTTCTTGAAAGCCTGGAAAAAGGTTGTGACAACCAATATTTCAGGTTGAAATAGCAGATGCTGCTTGAAACAAAATATTTTTGTTGGTGCAACGAATTTTGCTAACCGCTTTTTCACCTGTTCGTTTTGCAGTTGCACCAACTGAAATTGTATGTCACATTAAAATAAGTTGTCCCAACAGACAATATCAGTTGGGTCAACTTGTTTTGTGTATCACGCATTTTCAGTCGGTACAACAGTAAAACGAGTTGGTGAAAAAGCGGTTTGCAAAATTAGTTGCACCAACTATTTTTTGTTGCCGCAACTAAACCTTTTTTTCTGTGTGGGGGCGCAAAAAATCAAAACTGCTCTGGGCGCCAGAAAACCACAGGCCGGCCCTGCAGATGGGGTGCAAACGGAAATGCTCATAGAACAAATACCCAACTCCTTCGGAAACATTCCCAACGGAGAAGAATGCCCGAATAACGTTTTCTATCACTGCCTTAATTCACAAAAATCATCATCTCAAAACATTATCAATCTTAGCCCGGATTCACAACCACCTAAATAAATGGGGTTTGGAAACGAATGGACAATCTAAACATACAAAAAACAGTTCTTAAAAAACGTGACGTGATGGTCCATTCTCAATTACAGAGTTCTTGATTTTAACTATGCCTAACAAGGGAAGGTTTGTGAGAGAACCCTAGTTTTCAAGGCGATTCATCCAGAAGTTGTAAAATATCGGATGAAAGGGGCAACACTTTACTTAAAAGAATGACAGGAATGCGCTCAAAGTTTCAAAATTGTTGATGTGAAATGGAAAGTTCGAGTTATTTATCTTTAGCGACGATGCTCTCTGGCCTGAATCAACGAATTCTGAAATCTATTGCACCGACTTTAAACATCGTTCGGTCATCTTTCTGAATGTTGCAGCTGTTCTTTGGTCAATCTTGTGCCCCAACCCCAAAGCTCCTATGAAGGAGATGAATAATTAGATGGCACGATTAGAAATGATAAACATTTTAAAAGTGATAAGATCAGGTACTTAGAATATGCTACTGAAATTCTAGATTTGGACGTGCAACGCATTCGACGAAAGTAGCTTAATGAGCTTGTTAACGGCTATAAAGGCCGACAAAGTTGGACTTTTTCCAAAATTGATTAAATTTTTATTACATGTGCTTACGGGTATAAGGGCAGCGCTAGCGTGCGCCAACTTTTTCACTGAATTTTGCTGGAATTTTTATATTGTTTTAAACACATTTCATGAACTTTCATTTGCTTTTTTGTTAAAATTTGCCTGATTTTACACAATTTTATTGATATCACTCTCGCAAACGTGCCTGATTTGCCACACTGAATAGGGTGCGCATAAGTGCATGCACTCATGCACATTACTACGTTACAATGAATCCAGATTTTTCTCGCAATTGACAGATTCGTATCTTGAGAATCCATACGATGCAAGAATCAAGAGTCTTTATTTCGTGTAATTTCCAGTGATGTGAAAATTTGACAAATTCAATTGCAATATTGTGGTAAAAATGTGTTAAACCAATTTAAACGATATGAATAAATTCGTATTCATAGATGCGTACTTTTCAAATCTTCCAATTTGCCTTTCATTAAAACCGGCAACATACCCACCAAATGATAGACGACAAATTGTATGAATTATGATAATGATAAAGGGTAAGGCTCATTTACACAAATTCAATACAAAAACTTTATTGACAAAGCAATATCCGATGTTGTCGCCATTCCTACAAAACGGCTATTTTTATTCGTATTTTGAAAATAACTTCCATTAAAGGCTCCATATAGGTACAGTTTAATTTTTAAGTTTCCCGAACGATGTAGCTATTTTCTTAATTTGTCTTCCTGTCGATAGCACAAATACGCTTGTGACTTTTAGGGATACTTTTTGTACATGGTGGCTGAATTTTGAGCATTGTTTCGATCGCCCTCCAGAGCAGCGGTTCGTCCACGTCAGTGAATCAATGTTCAAATTGCTCTCTCTCTCTCTCTGCGCAGTTATGCTGTGTTGGAGCTACTGAGTCATTCCATGCCGAATGAAGTCGCCTGGAGAAGCACCAACAGGCAGCGGAATGAAGGACCCAACTTCTGCCTCTGAATGAGGCAAGATGTAGGTGTCAGCCTGCACAGTTTATGCCCCGGCCGGAGCGCAGCGACGTAAAGCAAAGTCGTAAACTTTTTATCAATGCATGTAAAAAGCACAGGCCTGCAGAATGGAGTGGATGCCACGTAAATCATGCCTGGTAAAAAATGGCAAGCAATGAGCTCAAAAGGCAGTGCTACGAAAACCCAGAATGCTAACGGAATGGACGACCTGTCCCTCCATCGTTCGGCTTGCCTTCTGTTCGAACCGTATATCCAGTGGTGGATGCACAGAACACATTAACGCTTACTGCATTCCTTCGAAAACCAGGAAACTTAAAAAAACAATGTTGTGGCATGTCCATATAGTTACGTGGCCGGTCCAGAAAGTGAGGACAATCCTGTATAGATAGAACATTCCCACTGATTGTGCAGATGATTTCGAGTAAGCTGTTGAAATGTGTCTTGTGAAATATCCGCAAGCTTTCACCAAATATCTTTACGAAACCAAAGATATGTACGCGATATCGGCAGTAACTAGGGGGCTGCGCCCCCTTCACTGGTTGCAGCCAAAAGGCTCGCCGGGAATGGTTGCTGTCTTAATACAGTTCGTGGCCATTGCCTGTTTGCTGGCCAAAAGCAGCCTCTCGATGACTTTGGTCGCCACATTTCGATGTTTCAGTGTTTCTTTGAAACGGAAACCTTGTTGCAAAATTACATTGAAAGTGCAAACAAACCTCCTCTAAATATGGATGGCAATTTTCTACTTATTTCAAGGCAACCATTCGGTATGCCGTGTCCCAAAATTAAGGAACATATTTTTGCGGAAGCAGACTTTGTTTAAGTGCAAAATGTCTGAACATCCTGTACAGTCAGGGCGAACAATTTTGTCAAAAAATCGCGTGTTCTGAGGGGGCCGTTGGTGCAAATGGAATAGGCTCTAAATTGTCCTGTGATGTAAACTTATGTCAACTTACGACAATCGTACTTTGAATCTGTTATTGCCAGCAGACCTTCGCGGCCGAAAAGTGCATGGCTGAAAGTGCGTGTGCAAAAATGGTAATATTTCTTGCACCCAAGGAGCTGCCTAGCCGCCCTGTCTCCTGGAGCCTTGCTGAGGTTCTGTGATGTTGCCTTTGAGATATTTTTGCTCCTTCCGTCTTGTAGAGAAACGTAGTATTGCAATCTGAGCTTCCAAATAATGTTGCTTCCGGAATTAAAGCTGAAAATCGGGAGTGCCTTATGGGCCGAATCTTCAGGTGGTGGCGAATCCACAAACAATCCTGAGCCGAGCCACGCAGGCTTCTGTGTCTCGGTTGGTAGATATCTTATTGAATGTTTTCTGAATCAGGACGTCTTCACACTGCAAACGTATTTTGCCAGAAAGGCGGACTGTGACTCAAAACAGGTTTCCGTTCCGATTGTGTTTCGCAACAATTATAGGCCTACGCTGCATTTGCATCTCACAGTGAAGCTCATCAATTCTTTCACCGCAACAACAACCATCCTCGATGTGGTTTTCACCCCATTATTTTTTTTTCTGAAAATGCGCATAAGTATTTCTGCCTGGTCATGTCAGTTTCCGAATTGGTGGTTGTGATCAAAATTAAGTAAATTGACATCAAGTTCGCGGGTTTTCACTATTGAAACCATTTGCGAGAAACCAAAGCCAACCGAACCTGACGAATCCTTCCTTCCTTCCTTCCGCCTGCTTCCCGGCGCCGGCGATACAGGTATTTCCACCAGGGCTTAAATTGGGGGGAGGCAGGGTTCGTCGCATCCTAGTGACTTTTCAAGGATGACGTCTCCTCCCAAGATGCGCCACTCTGTCGCACCTCAAAATTTCTCAATGTGGCTTTATTCCAATGTCAATTTCGAGATCGTCAAGGTTTTTCGGGTGGTTGAGGCGGCTTCAAAAGTAGGTCTTTTGCGTAGAGTTGAATCTTGTATTTCTTGCATGATTTAATTTTTTGAAAGATAAAGATCGATTTTTGCTTTCACACCTCATCAGCAGAGATCGTTTATAAAACATGCAAACATTTAATGCCGATTGCAGTGTGGTTGGTGTATTTACATGTCTGTGACATGGTGTTTCAATCTTCGGCTGTGTTGACGGGCTTTTGTATTTGTTTTAAAAAACTAAAACTTTAAATCAGGATGTCAAAAAAGTAGTGAGCTTCTGCAAGCGGACACAATCCGCGCAGGATGATATTTAGAAATAAACGGCATCGAACACACCAAGTCTGTGACGATATCGACAGACCGACGCTGAGATTTCGTCCCTGTCACTGCTGCCGCGGACGAAACCTCAGCCTCGGTGTGTTCGGTATCGTCTATTTCTGCAAAAAGTGCCAATCACCAAAAATACCACTTGAACTTGCAAAGCAGATTGAAACTTGATGTGATGGGAATCTGGCCAAATTTCAATTCTGCTGTTTGGTGCACGCCGCAAAATATGTGCGGCGTGCACCAAACTAGAGAAGACAGCCACATTGGCCAATCCACCCCTCACAAAAATGGTTGAAAACAATCCAAAATTGGACCAAAATGAGTTCTGAAATCACATAAGGTAATGGTTCCAAAGACCTATCTACCGCCTCATCCCCGCCTCCTCCGCCTCAGCTGCCTCATCCGATTTGGCGGATGAGGAGGCTGAGGTGGAGGAGGCGGCCGAAGCCGAGGAGGCGGCTGAGGCGGGGATGAGGCGGTGGACAGGTCTTGGAACTGTTGCCCACAAAAGTTCTCACTGTTTTGGGGCTCGTAGTCCCCTTTACCTGCCCTGAGGGACTCCGCTTCTTGGAACCCTGCTGGACCTCTGCCCAAGGCCCTAGGGGAACCCTGTCTCCCAGACCCCAAGCTTTGGGCATTGCCCCCTAAAACACCGTTGGGGTCCCGCCACAGACCCCAATCTGAGAGACCCCACTACCACTGCAGCCGACTGCCTGATGGGTGTCGGCTGATGTGTTGTCCGCAGTGTTTTTTCCATACCTTTCGTTTTGGATGAATTTTTCGTGTTTTTCGTTGCGTGCTGGACAGGATTGCACAATTCTTTTGAGATTGGTCCAAAGCAATGTCAGATTTACTGAGACCACCGGCTGATGCTCTCCAAAGCAATGTCAGCTTTACTCAGGGAACTTATTATTCTTCCCTGAGCCTCACTGAGGTGTGTTGAAAATACGAAATTGGCCTGCGCCATGCTTTTGCAATGCCTTGCCGTGCCTCCCTTTTGCATGGAGGAGGGCTTTTTTTCCAGAAAATGGAGTTGGGCATTCAATAACTCCCAATCTTGACGCATGATCTCCACGTTCGCAAATTCAGAAACAAATCGCAGGGATTGTTGAGCGAGCGAAAGCAATTTTTGCGCGGAAGGAGCCAAAATATCTCATTTGTGAGACAAGCCAGTGCCTCCTGACAGGCTCAGCAAGCAGCTGTCAGGAAGAAGGTACGTGTGTGTGTGAGAATCGGATTCCACACAATCAGCCAGCAGCTGCGGTCGGTTGGAGGCCTTGGTTGGAGAAATGAGGTGGAGGTGCATGCGAAAACGTTCCTGCCCTTTCGCACAGAAACACAGGACAACAATTCACTCATGCAGGAGATGAGGAGCTTCCGCTTCATTCACAAGGAAACTCCACCTCCCCCACCCATTCTCTTCGTTTTTGTTTTCGTTTTGTTTGTTTTTGAACCTTCTCGGAAAAAGACGCTCAACTGATTGATGCGGGCCAGCACTGCCAGGCCGCGCCATGCAAGTCAACAATACATGTGCATCCTCTGCGCTGAATCCCGCCTTGACGCATGCAAAAATTGAAAGCGTGTTTTCTCGAGAATGCGTGCACCGATAGTGCCCATTTTCGAACTCATCCGAGCTATGGTGAACATGAACCTGCCTGCAAATTTACTAGAGGATAGCGACTATATACTCCTTGGTCATCTCAAGTCGATTTTCTTGCCAATTGGCTGCAAATATATTGTATTTTGCTTGTGATTGTGTAGGGGTACATCATTCTAACCTATTCTAACCTAACCTAACCTCACCTAACCTAACCTTAAGCAAAATATTGATATTTGCAGCCATGGCACGCACTCCCGACTCCGGCCAAAAAGCATTGGGAGTATATAGTCGCTATCCGCTTGTGCAAATTTTGGCCTCGAATGGTTCATTTTCAGAGAAGCTAGAGTGCGAACAAGAATGCTTTTTCGAATCCCAGAGAAGGCTCGCTGCGCTCGCCAATTATTCTCAACAAGCCGAGGTATTATTTCGAAGCACATCAGTGAGAGTAATTGTGACGTCCTCGATTGTCTCAAAATAAATTATTTGGAACATTCGCATAATGGGAGCAAAATCAAAGTCATGGATCATCTGACCCATGGAAAACCGGATTCAGGCTATGCTTTTCGATGTCAAAATTAATCATAATAGACGCTCACCTTTGATCAAAAGTGCACCGTCGTCCTCCTTCTTATCTCCCGTCTTTGATGACGAAGTCGGATCCATTACGAACTGTAGTCTCATAAAATTATCATGCAGATCGAAATCGGGAAGATTGTCTAGAATTTGTCAATAAATAATAAAAGTCGCTGTTTCATAAGATCGACAGAGGAATTGAGAGTGCTGATAGTACTTACATTCCACCCATTTGAGATAATTTCCGACACTGAAAATACAAATAAGTATTGAGTAAAGCAAGTGGTGAATGCCGGATTTTTTGCGGCAGTTGTGTTTTTTCGCGAATTTGGACAACCCATAAGTTTGGCGCTACTATTCTAACGCGAAAACGGCAATTGGCTATCTTGAATGCGTGAGGTTCATGATTCTTGCACATGTGCAAGAATCATGAACCTCACGCATTCAAGAGAGCCAATTGCCGTTTTCGCGTTAGAATAGTAGCGCCAAACTACTGTTCCCACTTCCCAATATACTGTTCCCACTTCCAATATACTGTTCCCACTTCCCAATCATCGGGTGCACCCGATGATTGGGAAGTGGAACATCACTTTTTCCTGGCTGCGGTTGACATGCACCGACGCTGCAGACCGTCATGTGACGCATTCTGCCAGTAGAGAAACGACTGCTGAAGGCCACAGGAGCAGCAACTTGCTGCAAGTTGACGTCATCTGGCAAATGACGGTGGTTCTGATATTCCCGATTGATAAGCGATAACAACTATTCTTCTAAAATATTCGATAAATATTCTTTGCGGCGTGGACATGTCAACAGAGAATATAATGAAACGCATGCTCTCATCACAACACAAACACTCAAGCATGAACGAATAAAAGGCACGTATCGGCTGAATTGTTGCCAACTCGACAGCATCGAATGAAGTTGATTCAAACTAGCAGGCAGAGACAAATTACAATGAATTTGCAAGATTTGCTGTGGGCTTAAAGCAGCATTACTCATAACGATTCCGCAATCCATTACCTTTTGGAAAGAAACAATTATCTAGTCATTCAAAATGATTATGCACTGGTGGGTGAGCTGGGAAAAAAACCTGTGCTGACGCATAATAACCTACATTATATGATTAAGATTTTTGTTACAGCGGAAGGACGCTGATAAATTGTGAAGGATGTGTTACTTGCGAACCCTTCACAGAATTTCATACCTATGCGTAACCCAAACAGAAAGATAAAGGACGCATCCTACACTAAAAGAATTCATTCCTCGCCCACTGCAGATGCGCATCTGTATAAGGTGGTGTTTTGTAAGCTTATAAACATCTATATGCTAATTAAGTAATTCAAGATGGTGGAAAGTACTTATAAAAATTTAAGGACACTGATGAATGCTGAGCAGCTGCAAATGCAAAAGATTTGTAAAGTTAAAGATGTCAAGTTGGTTGCGGAAACGGAATTCCATCAAACACGGAAATGTACCCATGAGAATTAGCTACAGAACGTCCAACTTTTCAAATTTACAATTGACACTTTTGACACATTTACAATTGACACTTTTCATAAACAATTTAAAACAGCGCAGTCTATGTCCACGGTAGTTTCAGGAATACTCTGTTGTGCCCTCCCATGCACCATGAGGCAAGAATTGAACCTGAGACTGAGTGACAGGACATAGATATACGTTAAGACGGTCACGAGAGCGAGAAGCAGCGTACGCGTCATTGTACAGCTACTTGTCAGGATTGCAACTGGCCTAACAAAATTTCTGCCAGGTAAGGTTTTTTTTTTCAAAAATAGTTAGGAAAATACAAAGAAAACCCAGCTGAATGCCAGCCAATCCGGGCAGTTGTTGCCACAGCAACGAGGTAAAATGCCAAGGGATCTGGTTCAGCAGAAAACCGGCTGATATTTATCAATTTTGGAAATACTCTAACTCATTGAAAACTGGGAAAAGTCAAGCAGCACTGCATTTAAAAAACGAATCAGGTCAGGTAATCCACAATAATCTTGAAAAAGCAAACATCCTCAATAATTATTTCGCAAGCGTTTTTATATGAGACAACACCATTTTAAACAATCGCAGCAGCAGGGACTCACATACCAACAGTGATTTTAATAATTGTGATGATGTGATACCTAAACCAACTGTCGAAGAGATATATAAAGTTATAATTTCTCTTAAGACCTCTACAGCTTCCAAACGTGACCTTATCACTGTAAAGCTACTTCACCTCTGTCCACTTTTATTTGCAAAATTTCTAGCCGTAATATTTGAGGCCATTTTCACGCGTGGTGCTGTGCCAACGGACTGGAAGGTAGCATCTGTTGTGCCCATACATAAGAAAGGCGATAAGTCAGTTCCATCAAACTATCGACCAATTAGTCTCCTTGGCTTGGTATCCAAAATCTTTGAAAAAATATTGGCCGCTCATATTAAAACTTTTTTTGAGTCCAGCAAAATTTTGTCTCCCTTCCAACATGGATTTCGCAGTAATTTCAGCTGCGAGACTCAATTAAATGGTCTCATTCATGATCTTAATATGAGTCTTGATGCTGGAAAACAGGTCGATGCTGTTTTGGTCGACATCGCCAAAGCGTTTGATACAGTGAGTCACTCGTTACTGTTGAGCAAATTAACCGCCCTCGGTATGAATCCCTACATCGTAGAGTGTATTCGAAGCTATCTGACAGGCAGGACCCAGTTTGTCCAAATTGAGGGGATTTCTTCAGATCTTGTGGCTGCACCATCCGGTGTACCCCAGGGAAGCGTTATAGGTCCACTACTTTTTCTTTTGTTTATTAATGATTTGCCACAGTCTGTTCAATTTTGTAAGATAAGGTTGTTTGCAGATGATTGTATTGTATATAAAACAATTGATACTGAATTTGATTGCGTGGCTCTGCAGGAGGACTTGATCTCAATGCAAACTTGGTTCAATGAAAACAAGCTCTCATTAAGTTCAGAAAAATGCGTTAAGATCACTTTCAGTCACAAGAAAATGCCTGTGAATTTTCCGTATACGCTGAAGTCCCAAGTCCTCACTTCCAGTGATCAAGTAAAATATCTGGGTTTAACGCTCACCTCAAATTTGTGCTGGCGGCCTCATATAACAAACATCAGCAACAAAGCGCTGAAAGCTTTATTCTTTGTTCGGAGGCAATTTCGAAAATGTAACAGGGACGTAAAAGAACTTGCTTATTTCAGTTTTGTTCGGCCTCTTTTAGAATTTTCCTCCAGTGTGTGGCATCCACATGAGCGTGATTTCTCTGTCATAATTGAACGAGTCCAACGTAGAGCTGCTCGTTTTGTTATGCATGATTATCGCCGTACTGCAAGCGTCACGAGTATGCTCGACACTTTAAAGTGGGATACTCTAGATAAAAGACGCACCATCAGGCGCATTGATTGTCTTCTCAAAATATTCAATGGAGTTGAGGGCTGGTCAGAATTTCAGACCTACTTATCGCCTGCTCCTTATCTCGGGAGACATGACCATCCGTTTAAACTGCTGCCATTTCAAGCGAGAAAGAACATTGGTGCATTCTCTTTTCTTCCGCATGCCATCAATTCATGGAACAAAATCCCAAAAAGTATGTTTGCTAAACCGCTCTCAACAAGAACCTTTTGCGCCATGTTGAGCCGGTCAGATGTATTTTCTCCATGTGCCTTGGCTACCTGAAATCATTTTTTCCTCTTTCACATATTTTTCGCAAAATTCTCCGGATACTAATTATGCTTTTGAATCATTGTACAAATTGGTTTTTGTCGAATGTATGTTGTAAATAGTTTTGACATGTATTTAAGCGGGGCTGATGCCACTAAATACAAACGGTTTCTATCTATCTATCTATCTATCTATCTATGTGTTTACAGAATACTTTCACCGATTCCCCAAGAAAGCAAAGCGTGGATGCAGGTCTGCAAAATTCAACGAGAATCCTGTACGAGTACAGGCACTATCTTTTGAGTTATCCTGTGGAACTCGCATTGATCTGCTAAAATGGTATTTCAATGAAAAACAAGAGATACAGATTAGGATGTACGGAAATCGATGTTGCATTTTTTGGTACGTCCGCTTAGAAGAAAAATGAAATTCCTCTGACACGATCATAAAAAACGGGTGACTAAGCGACTCTCGCCACTTCGCGGTTCCAACTTCGTCCCTAAACTAGCATTCCAATTATTTTTTGCCGTCTGAACATTCATCGCTGAGCATCAATTTTGTTCACCAACAAGTGTGTTACCGGAGAATGGCGCACCGACGGTCGAATGTTACAAAAGGTTCGCACATTTTAAAACTATCCGATTCACCCCTAAAAAGGCATATTTTCATCTTTTTCCGGTTCTCAGCGAAGAAATACGTTCCTGCTACCACATTTTCAGAGCTGTAAGAGGACTGGAAGTGGAATTGCAAAATGCATTAATGTCAGTCAATAACGTTAGTTGATTTTTTCACTGATGTTGCTTGAGGTGTACGCATTACCAAACTTGACCAGGTATATTGACCAGGTACAGGTAACTTGACCAGGTACAGACATATATTCTTCGCAGATATTAAGACCAGAAAAACAAAAAGTTTCTGTTCTCAGGAATGGAAGATGTCATGCAAATCTGGTCTGTCAGGCAAGAATTTTTGGAATCTTGCGACCGACAAGGCCTCGTATCCGGAGTAACCGGAGATCGAGGTTGCATCTCCGGAATCGTGACCAAATGACAGACCCGCATCAGATAAATGGCAACTGATTGCAGCAGGAATAGCTAATATGGTGCGCGATATTTTTATGCACGCGATCCTGCAGCATAAAGCAGGCACGGATGCAAAACAAAGAATAAAACTGATTCGTGTTTTCTCCTACCTGCACCTTTCGGTGCGACAAAAAGTTCAGCTCGCTCTGCGGCAAGTTGTTGCTAATCCTTCTAGTGTAGAAGCTGGCAGACAAAAAATTGGCACTGGGCCTGTCAAGCATGAACAAGATGCAGCACTTACTTTTTCTTTCTTTTAGCGCTCCATGTTGATTTTGACTAACACTATTTGCAAACGTCAAAAAATCCATCCTTCTTACTCATCATAAACAGGATGGTTCAGTATACCTGGAGTAGGGTTTTTAATATCTGGTCTTTTAAATACGAGTGTAACAACAAGTAGCAAACATGGTAGTGGCGGCAAATCAAGCAATTGAACCAGTGTACATACATATCTTCGCTTTTTTTCAATTATTCCCCACCCACCGTCGTCAAACACTTTGCCATTCAGCGTCCTTCCAGCCGATGACCAGGAACTATTATAGCTTGGGTGAAACGCGTGTGGTTCAAATGGAAATGACAAGATGGAATGCAAATATTAATCAAAGAGCCGCGATGCTGCTTCAAAACAACACACTGAGAGTCGTGCAACATCCACACTCTCGACAAATCCTGCAACTTGGAGACAAAGACATCTCAATCGCATCAAGCTGCTCAGGCTGCTGCTGCTTGGGCAGCTTCAGTGAAAAATGAATCAAGCTTGATACATGCGAGTTGAACTCAAAGTATACTTTTGAAAAACATACCAATTACCCAGGAGTGACCAAGCATATTCATGATTAAGCGTGTGCATTGTATCTAAGCGTGCCTTGTGCACTCTTCCTGCGCTAGTTGATTATGTGCATAGTGAGGGAAAAGCTGAGCTGACTGGAAAGCAAATTAATTGACTTGGTTAAGGCAATCAGATTTAGATAGGCCGCATAAATGTCACAAGGGAATTAACTTTTATTTGATAGAAGAAGTTTATCTCCTCTCGACATATCTTGTTATTAAGAACGAAAATTACTCACGATCACATGACGAAATCCACATTGAGTCAAAATATCGAAAACTAATCTAAACTGTCTGAAGTTCGATCGCAAATATAACCCTTCACTCCGCATCATTTTTCCACATTGATGTCGCCATACTATAAAACACTTCTTCCATCGAAATTCTACGAATTGTGATGAATGCCCATCTAGAAAAATTCCTGCTTCTGTTCTTCCAGCCAGAGACACTTTCACCATTGGCAATCCACTTTCCGCTGTGGCATTCCTCCATCTTGGGAATATATGAAAGTCTTGGTGGAAGGTTTGGCATGGTAGGTCAGTTCAAATCCTGCGTATTGAATTTTGGCTTTGAAATTTGACTTCCTGTGCGTGCGTTATGATGACGAAAAAGAAAACCTCATGCCACAATTTCAGTGCAACAAATTTCATTCAACACATCTGCAAACATGACAATAACCGCAGAAGCTTTCGTCGGTCAGCCAACCGACCGAAAAAAGGTCTTGACGATAAAAAGACAAACTTTGAATGAGGGGAACTAAACAACCGTCAGTGTACATTTTCATCTGCAAATACCTCGGAATTCAGCAGACACCACTATTAACGAAAATCACACTTCATCTCCAAAAATCTTAAAATAAAATACCGATGAGTTTCATGTGCAGAAGAATTGGGGAGGCAGCAACCGATGAGTCCAGCCACTGCTAAGGACGAAATCACAACCTTGGCCTGAACGTCAACGTATATTGTTATACACAACATCACTCTGCAGTGCTTGTGTTTTCTTTCTCAGCCCAATCTTCAAAATGGTGATCATACGATCATTATAGTTCGTGGAGTATCTTTATGATAGAGCACTTTATTAACCATATTCGTTTACCATGCTTGTTTTTACCATATCTACACCTACAGAAGAGGACATTCTGTTTTATGCAAAAATGGCGCTATCGATGGAGCTGCAATTTTTTTCGTTTGCACTGTTTGCGATAACAAAAACATTCGAATGACATTCATCGCTGCTTTCTTGGACAGGGTGTTCGCAATTTGAATGTTTTTGTTTACTTAAAATTAGGCTTGTGCTTTAAAGATCTCAAGAGTGAGTCTTTGGAGGGTGTACAGGAGACAACGCTCTCAAGTAAAGGACCGAAGGACGAGCGCAGGACACAGGTCTCAAGTGTGGGATCTTCCTGTGTTATCGTAAGCAAGTGAGACAGGATGACCGCAGAAGAATCGGGCTGAATTAGAAGGACTACCATCAGAATTCAGGGCCGCAGGTACCCAAAATGGGGCAGACAACGCTAACTAGCTGGAACATGTCGAAATCCTTAAAGACACAATGAGCCTCCATCGTCAAGAAAAAAACTCTCAAACCGATTGAAGCATTTTTGGCCCAGAAGTCGTGCTCCATGTCAGCCTGGTCTAAGTGTGCGGGTATTACATATTCCCCCAGTCTCTGGCTGAGTTTAACGCGTAAACTCGCATTGTTTAAAATTTCGTGCAGGTTTCTCGTCACAGCGTTTGATTTAACTTGTCCTCATTGATGTGCTCTTTTTCAGGAATGCTCTGCTGCTCATTTTCTTGGTGCCCTGAGCGCAGATCTAGGCGGCAAGTCAGGACGACAGCAACGAATTTCATTTGCGAAAACCAATCCCGGTCGGGGGCTATACCTGATCACCCTGTGCTGCATTTCGCCAACTTTTATAGGCCGGAGAGATCTCTGTTGCTTGTTTCAAAACCACCGGAGATAGTTGAGGATATTATCGATCCCTTCCCCCCGAAAACGTGGATATCCGCAACTTTCACCGGTGGTTTTAAAAAAAGCATCGGAGACCTCTCCGGCCTTAGTAATGATCGAAAGCAAAAATGGAAGACATTTTACCATACGAATAATCAAAAATTAGCATTTACGTCGTACTCAAATTCAAATTCAAATTCAAATTCAAATAATCCTTTATTTGCGGTTAATTTGCAAATTTTCAGGGATAAAGCAGCTATGTACAGGTATAGTGAGAAAACGTTGGAAAATTATAAGAAATGAAGCAAAAAAAGAAGCAATGAACACAGAAGACAATGAACACAGAAGATAATGAACACGTGATGCAAGTTGTTATTTTGACGGCCTGCTCGACTTAGCGTTGCGCACATAGGTGGACGCAGTGGGTAGCTTATTCCAGTCACGACATGTCCTAGGATAGAATGAATTAAAGTGACATGCGTTCTTTATGATTGGTTGGATAATATGCAAATCATTTTGAGTCCTGCGGGGCTGGTGGCATAAAGTGAATTCTGATGGCAACTCGATGTTGTATCGGTGTGCTATAATATTGGAGAGAGTTTGTAGCCTTCTGCTTGTCCTTCTTTCGCTAAGTGTTTGAAGGTTAAGATTATGAAGTAGAGAGCTTACACTTGTATCTCTACTGTAGTTTCCCGATATAAATCGCGCCGCAGTGCGCTGAATTCTTTCTATGAACAAAATTTGGTATGTAAAAAAAGGGTCCCATACTGTGCAGGCATATTCAAGTAAGGGTCGAACCATACTAATATATGCTTTGCATTTGATTTCGGTTGTTGATGACTTCAGATTTTCTGAATGGCACCCAACGCTCGATTACTGGATGCGCTGATAATCACGGGCTGGCCACAAAAACAAATCAATGCGTAAAGCAGGAAAATAAAAATGAGAGCACTGCACCGGCCGGACGCCCTGTCTTCCATCGTCAGCCTGACTTTTGAATTATTGTGCATATAAGGAAAATGCGTACAACACGCCCGAAAAGGAGAAGCACTTCCACCATAAGAAACCACTAAGGCAGCCCTATTTGCTGGACAGCAATAAACAGCTGACATCAAATGCGCAATAGTTAAAACAACAATACAAATCCAACGATTTACAACAGACTGGTGTACTGCATCGATTTTAAGACATCTTTGAAACTCATCAATAAATCCACAACGCCACAAGGCCACAATCGTGATTTGGCAAAGGCAGAGAGTTGAAGCTGTTGAAGCTGCTAAAGCCGTGCTCTTCGTAATCAAAAATCAAATAATTTGCATTGGTGTAAGATTGCGTTAAATTCAACCCATTTCACAAAAACAAATCACAAATGGGAGAGGCTAATAAAAAAATCTTACCAAAAACATCGCTGATTACTGCAACCTACAAAATTTGGTGCGGAAATTCGATCAACAAAGAATTAAAATGGTATGGATGCCTCAAACATGGAACCAATATCTCATACTCCACACCCAGACAAATGTTTCCCAACTGCTTGGAACATGTCCGAGAGTGTCGCAAGATATGAGCTGACCGACGAAGCGTTACAAAGCAATCGAATTGCAATGAATGTGCAGAATTTTGGAGTGGGCTTGGTGAAATATAATGAATCATGCAGGATTTAATCGCAGGCAATCCATTTTCGAAAACAAGGCAATTAGATCGGCATGAATCATACACTAATGATTAGGCCTGACAAGGAGGCCCAGTCCAACTCTACAGCCGCACTGACTCACTGTCGATTGACTCATAGTTCTTAACAAAAAAAAGTCCATTGCAATGACTAAATCTCTTGTGGTCTTTGCAGCATTTGAAAGAATATACGAGAATCTGTAATCGCCTTAGAATGAAAAAAAGAACAGTGCATTTCAAACAGCACGAAATTCATCGCTTTCACCTCTCTGGCACACCCTTTTTGGGGGTCATAATGGGATTTAAATCATTAGATGCGGCAAATAATATAAAGGAATTAGTCTTGTGAAACCAACACGAGATGGGCTACTTCATTTACCCGTGCTTAAAAAGTTACAAACAAATTTACAAGACCTGTACTGAACGGCAATTTTAAAAAACGCAAAATATCAAACACACCTCATATGATGCGTCAACATCCCTTCTACGACTGCCAAAGCAGTTATAAATCCCGTCACATGGAACGGCAGCTCTGATCCGTCTATCGATATTATCATCCATAAAGTGTTGTGGAAATGTCATCGGCCATTAAAATGTGGCGAACGCCTCTTGGCACGTAATTGACATCGCAACATTTCTGCGACCAAAATGGTTATGTGCATCGAGAAGGGATCAACTGATTGATATGGAACGAAAACTGGTGTGGAAGAAGACACAAAACTACATTCACCGAATTGCTAAAGAGTCCAAGTTGGTTAGTTTACCGAAACGCAGATCACGCCACGTTGCAGAAAAATGCGAAACACTTTTGGATCGAAACTGCTATAAAAAAAAAAAGTTTAATTGTGTAGGGTCGGAAATCTCAGCAGTGATTTTGAACATTTCCCACGACAACTGAAGGACTCCAAAATGAAAAATAGGGAACAATAATGTGGAAATTACGCATCCAAATCGCACACTTTCCCTACAATTTAAAGTACATCTTTTTATATCAACCGGTAGAAAATATTGAAAAATAGAGGCATGATTTGACAGATTTCGTTTGCATGGCCAAAGTTTATTCGCTGAAAATATATTGTTTGGACGAGACATGAGATGACAACGCCTTATGTATCCGTGATGAAAGTCAGAAAACAAGTTGTGAAAGTCAGAAAACAAGTTCCCAATTTCATCGTTCACACTGCTGAAATTGAGCTGTATGAGACATGTCATAAGCATAAAAATGTCATGCATAAAAATTTCAAAAACATCTATACAATAAATCACAGAACCAATTGTCATCAGTGATTACGTTGTTAGGATACATTTATGCAACGTATATAGAAAAATTCATACAGCACAAGTTATAAACCTCATCGATACGAAGTCAATTGCCTAATTCTGCTAGGTATTTTACAAGCTTAAAAAACAGGTGATCTTTCTACATGGACTGCTCTTTGAGAAAGTAAAGGACTGGCTGGTACCGCTGTTATTCAGCCTAAAAGATGCGTCTTTATAAAGACTCCGCCCAAAAAGGGGGTTTTTGAGCTATTTTAGGCCAAACTTTTGAATACGTTTTATCAATGCTGCGAACTCCCAATTTTTTACTTATTCGATTTTTCTTTTTGCCGGATTTTTTTTTAAAAGGATTGAAGTTTGGGATGGACCCAAGAACGAAAAACCCTTTTTTCGAAAAATGGTCGCCCATCTTGCGATTCCCAAGATATCTTCTTTTAAAAGACTCCGACCGGGAAAAGGTTTTAATTGATATTTTTGTCAAAATGGGGAAGAAACTTTAGTTTTTCCATTACAAACTGCAAAAGTTCCTTGCTCAGATCAGGACAATTAATTTGACGTATCGATGTAAAATGATTGTAAAAATGTCATGGACTCACCAAATAACATAAGACTCACAAAAATAAGAAAACACCTGCAATCTTTAAATATCTTGCCAATACACCGCCCAAACGGCTTGCGACTGCACAAAATGGGATCGAATGGTGTGGAGCGAAAAAACTGAAAACGAAAGCGCTTGTCTTGTAATGTAATACCGATGACTTTTGCAAATTTTTTGATTGGGCTGAGAAATGTGAGTCATGCTGCAAAGCTCGAAATTAAAGACACTTTGCAAAACATATTGCTCTGCATGACCATACAACCTGGTTAGGGTAGAAAATGAGACATTAGCAGGGCTGGAAAATGATTCATAGAGCTTGCACTTTAATCACTTCAATAAAGGAGTTGCATTGGCAATTAATTTTGCGTGACATTCGCAAATTGCAGCAGGATTGCCAATAGAGCAAAGATGGTAGAACTATGCCTCTCAAGTATAAACTAGAGTTAATTAATAACCACTCACCAAAATCCACGTGAATATTTTTCCATAGCAGGTAGATACGCAGTAATAGGGGACATGTAGTGACAGAACTTTTTAAGTTGACGTGCATCATATTGACACACTAAAATTGCAGAGAATACTTTATTTGTTGTGAACGTTTGGAAAAAATTGAACTGGATGACAGGCAGATGCTGACTGTGTCAAAAGATTCCTTGGTATCAAATACCTATATCTTTTGGCATATTTTTGCGAAAAATGCTCCATAAATCCATAATCAGAGACGCTGATGACAGACAGGAAAAATCGCAGCTATACAATATCTGAAACAATTTTAAAACAAGACTTATGAGAAAGGAAAATCGACATTGAATCAATCGTGTGGTCCGAATATTTCGATTTCGGAAGTGTCTTTTCATGGCTGGAGAGGGCTTGGAATCCGTTATTGCGTCCCCTGCGAAGAATCTCTACTGCAGTTGACCTAGGTGGACCTTAATGGAACTAAAGGGAGCTTATGGGACCACATCAAAATGATATGTTGTGAAATTATGTTACCTTATGAAATCTGTAGGGACCACATCATGAACTCTTTATTTGATCTATGTAACGATACCTTTAGGGCCCTTGTGCGACCGTACAGACCATATGAAAAATGTTTTTGACCTCGTGGAACCCTATTATTTTTTACCTCGTGGAACCAATGGCAGCTTCTTGGACCACGTCCAAATGTACCCGGTGAGCTCATTGAAGATAAAGGGACCACATCAAAAATGCCTGAATTTGACCTCACGAGATCTTAAGTTAAGGGAACTTATGGGACCCCAGGGACGTCACAAAATGCTTTGATCTCGATAGACGTCACGAGACCGGAATCATGTGGGTCCTTATGGAACCATATAAAATGTTCAGGTATTTGACCTCGTCGGACCATATGAAGAACTCTATCAGAATGGAACCTTATTGGACTCCACAAGAATGCGTTGTTTGTCATTGCGAACTACATGGGATACTACGTAACCTTGTGGGATCCCATGGGAATCTGTGAAAGGAATCCCGCCACAAATGCTTCATATGAACTCATTGATCGCCTAACGATACCACATCACAATTGCTTTATTTGATCTCCTGGGACCTTCCCGATTGAACAACATGTAACCTTGTAGAACCATGCCGGATCCCATCAAAAATGCTGCGACCTCGTGGGACCCTGGTGGGACCATTAAAAACCGCATAAAATGTTAAAAATGAACTCATATGACCTTTTTGGACTGAAATAAGGGAGTATAGGAGATCCTGTTGAACCTTACCTGTTTGACCTTACCTGTAGCACCTAGCAGGAACACATCAAAATGCTTAATATGAGATCATGAGCAGGGGCAGATTAACGGTTATGACGCTCTGAAGCATCTTTCGCGTCATGACCACAGTGGCGCTGGACCTTCCATTTATCCCACTCCCCGCCTTTATGTGACGCGGAAAATATAGTGACAAAATGAGATGCGATTTGGGGCACGAATTCGAAGTCTAATTTAATTCGTGCATATATGGGAGGGTTCGCACTTGTGCGTTGGTTTTGCTCCCAAAATTCACAAACATTTTCTTGCTTGATCAACACGGTGGAAAGTCGTGGCAAAGCAAACGCCATTAACGGTAAATGGCTCTTTCTACCACCAACCGTTCGCTTCAATTCTCGCACGTCTGTTAGTATTCTGTGAATAAACAGTTCGTTGGTCTGCCCAATGTCTCTGTCGCGCATGTCAAGATCGCTCCAGCACGTTTCCTGCATCCGATGCTCGTTTATCACATGGACGGAAAACCTGCTGATCGAAAATAGACGAGCACAAATCTGAATCGAATAAAAAAAATTAAAAGATGCAAGAAAAGTTCCCGCTTTGACAAAACAAGTTACTCAATTTCGGACAAAGCTCGACTGATGAACAACATCAAATCACATACCCAGCATATGGATAATGGAGAGATACCCAATAGTCTACAGACTTTTCCTGAAGCACAGCACTGAATGACATACATCGTAACCATACAAGTTAAATCAATTAAAGTGATTTTGCAAAGGCGAACAAGGCTAAGTGGAATAATGACTCAAATTGTCAGGCATCGAAGCCAGGACACCAATGCAGACAAAGTAATTATTTAGCATGACACTGCGATGGTGATAAGGCCAGTAAGAAAGGACCCGTGGCAGGTGTGCAAAGAGCCGATGTGTGCAATAACATTGGAAAGACGTCTATAGAAAATGCCGTGCATTAAAATCCCATACTGATCTTGTAGAGCAAAGCCTTTCAAAAACATCCCATTTTTTTCGCGTTCCGACATGGCATCTTGTCATTTTGCAGATCATTACTCGTTAAATTTTTCAGCATGTGACGCAATGCGATATATTCTGTCTTTGCATTCACATAATGAAAATTACGAAATCAGTGTTGACAGAGATTAGGTGGGTGCAATTATTAACATTGGCCAAATGTTATTTTATTGTAGAAGTAAAGAGCAGCATCATCTGTGAGTGTTGAAATTAACCATATTTAATACGAATACCATTCAAGTTATTTATGGGACAGGATAAATGACGCTCGCATTGATGCTTGCAATCCCGGTTCTTAAATGATAAATGTCAATTCCAACACTAAGTATGAAAATAACTTCTTAAAACAATTGTGCTAAATTCCCAAAAAATTGTTATTTCGATGGGCATTTTAATTTAATAGCGGCTTAATTGTGATGGAGGAGGCCTGTAGTGCCGAAGGAACACAACGTGGAATAAAAATGCCCAGGCAATGAGGAATAAATTTAAAGAGAACAGAGAAAAAGTACCTAGCAATATCTACAGAACTTCAATGTTATACACTTCCTTTTCAAAAGAATTTCAGTTACCTTCATTAAAAAAAAACTTATTCCGGTGTTGCCTCCTTGATATTCCTCGCCTTTTGTCAACAGATTATAAATGCTTAAATCGTTGTTAAAATTTCAGCAGTTTTATTGCTATTCGGTCCGTATGTCACAAAACGTTTCTTCAACAACTTTGTCAAAATCCGGTGGGTATGTCAATTTTTTGCTGTACTTGTATTGTAGGAAAAAATCCTTGGCAAATTTTTCCATGCGGAGTTTAGTGTTCCCAGAATTGAAAATATCTAATTTATTACATTACGTATTCTGTAACTACCGTTTACCTGCTATCAACATACACGAGATCCATTCACAAGATCCTGTTTACCTGTAATCAACATCCATCATCAACAAGAACATATTTTAAACTTTTATGGATAGGAACAAAGTACATGCGGATATTATCTTCAAGTACTGCATTGCAGGAAACATTACAGGTGGCAGCATGCATGCAGACTCCATCAAGCGCATGTGTCTAATCATTAGCTCGTGTAACTGAACTTGCAGATGTCACAAATATCAATTGACTTTTCGCAAAATACGAAATAGGTGTGGTTACGGATTCTAATCAATCATCTCTCTGCCAGCATCTTACACTAAGTCACCTTCGCACATCATAGAGAATACAGTAAGTTTTAAAATTACAGGAAACCTACATGATGTACCCGAACACAACTGTCCCGTTATCCTCAATTTGTTTTTCCATTAGGATAGCATCGAAGTAAATGATTCGTACATTATCAAAAATGCAAGGAATTTGTGGCCAATAGATTTGCAGAGGCGTTATAGGTTTAGAGAAAAATTACGCATCCTGCATTACTATTCATTAAATTATTGTGTCAACCAGTTTTTAAAAATTATTATTATCAGGAAATAATTATAGCCGATGCTTCGCCTTCCACGTGGTCTGGATAACGGTCGTATCTGCGGGGACAATTGAGTGAAACCTTGAAATGTGATTGAGTCTCAATTGTGATTGAGGGACATTTGCAGCAGGGACAATTGAGAGAAACCTTGAAATGTGATTGAGTCTCAATTGTGATTGAGGGACAATTGCAGCAGGGACAATTGAGAGAAACCTTGAAATGTGATTGAGTCTCAATTGTGATTGAGGGACAATTGCAGCAGGGACAATTGAGAGAAACCTTGAAATGTGATTGTACCTTCAAGCCTGAGTTAAAGACAATTTACTCTACAGACAATTAAATTTTAGGAATTCAACAAACTCTTTAGCAAAGAAATCTGAGTGACACATTGCATAACGATTTCATTGGACTCACCAGTAAAGTGAAGATAAGTTAGTTGAACGATACGTATCCTCATCATCTCCTCTGCCATCGTCACTTGTACAACAGAAAATTTTTGCGAATTGTCGCCATGGCAGAAACCTCGCCCATTTCTCTTTGAAATAATGTGAATAAACCGCTGCCTGCAGATAAACACTTGATGAATTTGATAAAATTCCGGAAAGATGACAAAACGCAAACCTTAATTTCAGACACCTTATCAAGCGCAGTTATGTTATGTAAAAAACCTTTTGTCCCATTCATGTGTGTAAAATGAAGTTATCAAAATCGAGCAGAAGGCAAGGTATTTTTGATGAAGTCGACTAGGCTTAGTAAAAAGTGAAACACGGATAAGTACAAGGAAACCTAGCACTTCTGAAAACAACCCAGTTAAATAACATAATCATTTCATTTTGATTAGACTTAGAAGGTATCCTGATGAGGCGATAGTTGTTCCTGATACAGGAGTCATACAGTTTAACACGGAAAGTGAAACAACTCAATTTCAGTCAAGAAATTTTTCGAGAGATTTTGAAATGTTATAAAAGAATACCGATAGCAGAATATCTCTAATAAAACAACTCCCGTTACCAAATAGTTCGCATTGAATTTCACATATTCGAATGATCTTGACAGAGTGACGCACTGAAGATAGTGGAACATGACGAGAGCGGAACGTGACAACAGTGGAACATAGTGAATTTAAATGAATTCATAAATGCGCATTTGAGAAATAAATACATATTTAATTGAGAATTTTAAATTAACCAAAACATATGTGAATATAGCAACTTGCAGGTCGAGTAGAAATGAGTTCCAACAACATTTTTCGTGATGTGAATCAACAATTTTTATTCTTGTCGATATTTTAAATTGTTGAACAGCATAATTCCCAACAAGAGATATACAACATTGATTTTTGAAAACTAGAAAAATGCGAAACTCGCAAGAATTTAACGTCTAAAACCTCGTAACAGTGAAACCTGAAAGTACCGTATTTAACGGCATGGCTTGAAAATGTTTTATACAGGATAGAGGGCTAATTAACAGGGTAGAGGGTTTTTGAATCATTGCACTGATCGAGAGTAAGTGCAGCTTCTCCTACCCATTGCACAAAATGCAACATACTTACGAATCTATTACAGCCTGTTACCACCCCCATCTGGCAGATATTTTCTGGATGTTAGAACACAACATAATAAACGCTTCGAACCCGTAATACGGAATTTCAGCTCAGATTTTTATCTGTTGGCAGAATCAAATTCCTTTTCGCTGCGCTATTGCGTCGCATATCAACGGATAATATAACAAACATCGGCAATTAACTTGTCTCAACTTTAGCATGTTACCTATCAAAAAATCGATCGCATTCATACCACTATGAGCCATCTGTCCGAATAACATCACCAAATATGGCCTCGACACTACAAGGGCGATTATCAAAACGCCAATGTGCATGACCCTGTGCATGGCAAAGATGAGATGTTATCGCGAGCAGAATAAGTAGATCTGATTTTTCAAAAGGAACCATCTAATGTTTTAACCTCAATGCGACATGAACTAGACGTGTCAGCTGAGAAAACATATGAGTGAATGCACAACCTCAATCTCGTGTTGAAGCAAGCAACGAAAAAAGCAATTTACTTAATTTGCAATGAGGAAGGCTGTGCTTAACGATATATGAGTCATGCTGCTTTTGACTGAAACAAGGACATTGGAGACAAAGATAATTACTTGCGTAACCATGCAGTGATTGTTAGGCTGCAAAGAGATTGCAGTGCAAGGTGCAGAATAAATGGAAATCGACACGAACTCCATATGAAAAAAAAAACAATGGGTTTTTATGGTATTGCAAATTGCTGGTTGTGATCCGTAAGTTTTGACAGCCCAACTATGGGCATGTCGTACAGCCAATATTCACGACGTTCGCCTTTCTGTCGGGCCGCTTGTCCTCGACCCGCGATGCATTGTCACCAGGCCTTTTAATCGACTGATCACCTATTTGAACCTATACATTTACCGCGTGACAAATTATCACCCATGCCTAATGTCCTTCATGAAATGGTGCAGAAAAACAAAGAAGCGATGATATCGAGTATGGCAAAATCAAATGAGCGATAATCTGCTGTCAGAACCAGGCATTTGGACTTGAACCAGGATGTCGGAATCCTTTTACATTTATTTATCCGACAACTTACTCCAATCTGTGGCATAACTCCCTTCTTTTTGGGCATAGATGTTAAAGTTTCCCTCCGGCAGTTTCTTATCTCTGCGTTATACCTTGTGCCAGGTTAGACTTATCTTTTGCGTTCCACATTTACAACCTGCATGATATGTAGACTCAAATGAATGGTGGAGCATGAGATCGGACTTGGAAAAAGAGAAACTGCAGCAGAACAGACGATGCGAATTGTCACAATCATTTGGAGAAATGGGAAAATAAACGTTTGAACAACAGGCCACCATCATGTTTAATTAGCAGCAGTTAAAAAGCATCTGTTGAGTCAGATTATCACAAATTTCCGTTTCTGTTTTCGCTTACCGCCTGAGGAACTTATATACATTCTGGAAGATTGACCTATTCCCAAACAACTGTTCACCGGGCTCAACGATACCGTGATTTCTGAATGATCATTGGCGTATTAAAGATGGAGGAGATCAACTGCACATCCTGAAGTCGCACCACACCTCCCACTCAACGCATCACGGAATACAAGTAAATGAGAAAGAGTGCTCGGGTCCAGTACGTCAGCAAAAAGATAGATCCGGCTTTGTGAGAAAAATGAATCACGTTGCATGACAAGGACGAAAATGTGCTTGCGCAAACTAATTAACTCGATATGCGGCTAGAAACCATGCTGGAGAGGGATGGATAGGCTTGAACTGCATGCCCAAATGCAAAATCATTCGCACTACGTATGTAAAGTGGGAAATGCGGCCACATGCTTGAGGTAATCTGCAATCTCAAAAAATGAACATTTCTAAAAATGATAGAGCATTCATCGTGCCAAGCTCGCTTTTCCAAATGTTATGCGATATACCTTTAGAACGGTCATCTTATCCGCAGATTCAACGGAAGACAAGAAAAAGTCAAAATGCTGTTATTTGACATCTTATTCTACAATGCGGTTATGAAACTTTTACAGTAAAATTTGCAAAATACGGATATAACGAACTGATTTTCTTTAATGAAACTAAGGGCATCATTTCTGAAACATGGTTAAAATTCACCTTGCAAGGTCATATATTTGAGCCAAATCTGAGGTCCTTCGCAAGTCCTAGGCAATGGCCAAGTTGTCCATGACCATAAGAACAATATAATTTATGGATAATTTGGCCCACATTGATCATTGGCAAAACGAGCTTGAGCGACAAAGTACTAAACGGTAAACCCATCCTTACCAGAAAATGAGATCTACCCTTACCGGCCCCACAGAGAGACGCTGCAGAATTTCGTGAGCTAAAAATTCTCACCTGACGACTGCTCTCCGGTACAAAATTCCGAAACCCACATGGAGGACCTGCTCAATTACGCAGCGAAGCAGGCAAAGGATCTAAAGTTGTCGTAGCACCGGAAAGTAACGCGTTTCAATAAAAAGCAGGAGAGCGTGAAGTTCAACATGATCATAGTTTGGAGCGGTCCGATATTTGCCGACAATGAAATGTGCTTGTTTCTCTGATATAATTTCAAATATCAGCAAGGCTGCACAGTGGCTCAACACAATTGTTTCACAGGGTTTGCACATCGTGATATGAACACTTCACGTGGCACAACGCGACTGCGCCGAATATCTTGTACATGGTTTCACAGTTAAATGTTGTTAAACGTATGACGTGTTCTCAAATATCCTTAACATGGTGACCTCTTAAATTAAAATGTGTTTATTTTCAAATGCATCATCCACACTGCCATCAATCGTCACGAAAAACTGGTATCCTCCTGCACATGTCTTTAAATCTACAGCTATCGAATGTGGAAACCGTCTGGAATGCCATCAACATGGTGCCCCAAATCAAGTCCACTGTACCAAACGAATTTCGAAGGCGAGAGCCTGGCGGTTTTGTCCATATTACAGAGACACCTATTTCTTTGGTAAATTATGATCTGATTGGTTGTTTTGCTCAATTTATGAGTAATTGCAGCATCATAAAACTCATCTCTGTTGTTGGAAGGAGAGACTAATGGTCGGTCGGGCGAAGACCGCGACGAATTACATTCAGAACCAAATGACTTCCCTGTCGTCGATTGGTCGCGAGGACATATATACAGTGCTTTGTAAGTTGCAGTCGTCTTGCGAGCTGTTCCGTCAACGCACAATATGGATTTCTTGTTGACTTTTGCACTCTTCCGTCTGCTCCTTATTCTTCGTTGCCGGATATTGCGCAATGTTGGCTCAATGTTTGTTCATTGCGCTCTAAGGGATTTACTCTTTAGCAGTCAACGAAATATGGCACTTTCGATCCGGGCAGCTTATTTAAGAAATGAGTACGCGTTTGGGCCCTTTTCCATCTAACTCCGTGTTAAAAGCTCCGACCCTCCAAAAACGGGTAAAAACGCTCGAAACAATGGGAAGTTAGGTCAGGTTAGGTTTGGTTAGTTGGTTGGGTAAGTTAGACAGGTTAGGTTTGGTTAGATGAGCCTTATTTTTTTACTTTTTCGACACGCGCAAAATTGGGATAGGCCCAAACGCGTACTCATTTCTTAAATTCGCATCCGGGCAGACGGCCCGGAGGCGCGTTCAAACGAAAGTGGCTCAGGATCGACCTTACGTAACTACTGTTGGATACTTTCCTAAAGAGAAACTTCGAATGCACCATATTCACGAACAGTGGCATGTTCGCATTTGCCACTGGCCCTCACTGATGACTAAAATAAATATTTTAGTTCCTCGGAAAAACAGCCGTGGTCTTAAAAAATTGCATTGGAAAGAAAAGGAGCAATAGGATTCCATGTAAAAGTGTCCACGTGGAAATTAAAAAACAATAAATTGCTGTTTGTGAATTGTTACTATCGTCTTTTTAAAAAAAAATGGAAGTGTAAAATTGTAAAAAAAAAATTAAAAAAAAAAATTTAATAAATTTTAAAATGTAAAAACTTATGTTTTCGTTTTCATCGATTCCTTTGCAGGAGATCGGTGCCAAGATGAAATCACTCCCAATTGGCACACATCCAGGGATTTGTGAATCTAAAACCTCGCCAACCGTAATTTTCAGCCGTAAAAAGATTTGAGTCATGAAGTAAATGAAGATGAAGTTAATACTGGGTTTTGTGATACACGAGTGCAATCGCGCAAAGAAATCGGACAAAAACGGGCAAACAAAGTGATTCCTCTTCTCTTGTCCATACGCCAACTACTTCGCTCAAAAATTAACAAACACTTTAATTGCATTCTGAAATAAACAGCCAGCTTCGTCATTACGAATATTTTGCGTTGACTTTCGGAACCGTTGGTTGACCACTGCTTTTTAAGTTAACTTCCTGAAGTGGCAATTACTTTCTCAGGTGTTGCTTTGCCTTTTGAATAAAAGATCAACTTCTTCTTCTGCACTGTATGGTTTTTAGAATTACATTTGGGCTTCAAAAATTCCGAATTTTGAGTTGTCTTGGAAACGGAATTGTTTTTACATATCGAATTCACGATTCTGCTTGCTAAACTGAAAAAGCTTTTCGGCAGTTTAAGTGTGTTGAATTCACTTCTGAATCGCAATTTGGCTCTGAAATCTGCAACTTATTACAATTTTATTCCTGGCTTTCACAAGTGAGTTGGTTCATATATGTTGTGCGATTGATTTTTTGATTGATTGATTTGATTGAATGACTGTATTTTGTGGGGGTTTCACCATTATCATACACAACAATAACACTTTTGCAGAACAAAACTATAAGAAACGTCAAAAAATGGGATAAACAGGCACGAGAAATGGGGCAGACAAATTACAAAGACGAGAGCAAGACCAAATGTGTTTCCCTTTCATGACATGTTGCTGAGAGACATAAATTTCTGGGTTTATGGAGCAATTCGTATATGTTTTGAAATCCGAAGAATTAATTTTCAAACTCCTGTGGAGAAAAACAGAACATCTGCTCTAAAACTTTCAAGTCCAATCAAATTTGGCCAGAAACTCAATTTATAACAAGGACAGCAGCCTGCGCATTAGAATTGATAGACACTTAAATGTTGAGACAGCACAGAGGCTGGGAGTGAATTCCAGTCCGCTATTGCTCCGGACACAAAGGAAAACTTCCCTATATCTCTCTTAAATGCTATCGGCTTTATCTTATAAGGATGGTCATGGCGACTGCAAAAAGATGGAGGCGTAATCAGGAAAACAAATTTCCCCACCCTCCGGAGTTGCCAAGGATTCGATAAAGACACAAAATGCGGTGGACCTTTCTTCTCTCAGCAAGCTTCGGCCAAGCGGGCTGAGCAATCAATGCGGTTACGCTGCTCCGTTTGCGGTAGTCCCCTACAACAAAGCGAGCAGCGCGTCTTTGAACACGTTCCAAAGAATTTCAATGGGAAGTGAGATGAGGATCCCAAGACGTTGATGCATACTCAAGAATTGGTCTGACTAAAGTGAAGTAGGCAAGCTCGCGAAGTTTCTTTGGACATTTTCTAAAATTCCGTTTTGCAAAATAAAGTGAACCATTGGCTTTTTTCGAAACAGCTGCAACCTGACGGGACGCGTATTTGATTAATCTATACGGATTTGGCACTTTTCCATCTCACCCCATGTAAAAGTCCCGAGCCACAAAAAGGCAGTAAAACGCTCTGAACATATAAAATGGGTTAGGTAAGGTTAGTATAGGTTAGTTGGGAGAGGTTGGGGCAGGTTAGGTTGGTTAGGTTAGGTTAGGGTAGCTCTATTTTGCTTTTTTGTCCAAGCGCCAAATCGGGACATTGCCCGATTCGTATAGATTAATAAAATACGCTGACGGGACCAATCAAGTTTACAATTAAAAACAACTCCCAAATGTGATGCGTCAGTTTGGGGGATAAGATTTTGTCCATCCAGAACGTATGTGAAATTGTTTGCTATGCTCCGCCCTCTGCAAAAATGAATAACTGAACATTTAGATGGATTCAGTTTCATGGAAGAGGTCGCGCACCAGTCGGATATTGCTGCCAAATCAGCTTGCAAAGCCTGAGAATCCAAAGGACTGGCGATTTTCCTATGGATTATGTAATCGTCAGCAAATAATTTTATTTTGGATCGCATTGCACCAGCAATGTCATTCATGAAATAATGAAAATCAAGAATAGTTGAGGACCCAAAATACTTCCTTGTGGGACACCAGAAGCAATAGGCAAGGTTTCGAGAAAGTATCATCAATAATTTTTACAACCTGCGTCCGCTCAGACAGGTAGCCTTTCAACCAACTGAGAGTAACTTTATCTAGGCCCATGAACGCTAATTTCTTCAGAAGTATGGAGTGGCTTACAAGGTCAAATGCCTTACAAAAATTAATCAAACCTGCGTCAACTTTTGATCCTTGGTCTAGCAGCATGGCTATTTCTTGGCTAAAAGCGGCTAGTTGTGTTTCACAAGAATAATCAGGACGAAAACCATGCACCGCTTCATTTAAAATGGCGGCAGCATCCAGAAAGCTCCTGATGTGATTGGCTATGAGAAATTCCAAAATTTTAGAACACGGTTCAAGGAGACTTATGGGACGGTAATTTGCAAGATTAGAGCTGTCACCTTTTTTAAAGACAGGTATAATGGTCGACCTCTTCCATGCAACTGGAATATTACCAACATGTAAACTCAGATTTAAAATAACACACAAATACTTAGCAAAAATATTAGGAAGCAACTTCACAAAATTAACACTACTGGAACTTGAACCCTCAGCAACATTGCGTTTCATTTTAACAATGCGATTTGCAATCGTAGTTTCGGTTATCTGAGGGACATTGTTGTCAGAAAAGAAAGGCCCGGGCGGGATTACGGGGATTCCGTCGGAAACAAAAACATTTACGAAAGTTTTGTAAAGTGATTGTTAAGCGATTTTTGAGCGGTTCGTGATATTATGGCATTTAATAGTGACATAATGGAATCGTGACATGATGGAATCGTGGCATGATGGAATCGTAATTTTATGGCCTTCACAAGTGTAGTTTAGTAAGCATTTAAGCCAACATATGAGCATATTTTAGATAATATCTCAAACTGATCTGGGACCTTATTCAAATCAACCTGCTAAAATTAGAAGCTGCTAAGCTAACAGCAGGACGATTTTGGCAGGTTGGAAGCAGACCGCAAGCAGGATGATGGCAGGACAAAAGTTCTTATTCAAATTCCCGGAATGTAACATTTGAAGCATTTCCGCAGCAGACGCATTGAGACGCAACATAAAGTCATCCATTGTTGACGGAATTCAGCGAGACGCCAGTATGGCCGAGTGGTCAAAGCAGTATGGGCTTCCGTATCAGAGGTGCCGGGTTCGATTCCCGGTGAATGGGATTTTTTTCATTGTTGACCTCGAATCATTTGGCAGTGTTCAAATGTCGTTTTGGAAGTGTGATTTTTTGTGGAGAAAAGACAAATCTTGTGAGTTTGTTTTTGTTGTGGTATCGACGACATGAAACTTCGCTGCATCGACATGATGCTGTGAACGTGAACAGAGTTCTCGCCCACGAACAGTGCTTGTTTTTCCATGAAGCCGCCAGCAGCGACAATGCGTCTTCAATCTTCATCAAGTGTGTTTTTGAAGCTTAGCAAGAGCCGGAAAATCATCACAATTTTCGTTCAGTGTCGGCTTGGCAAGTTTTAGCAACTTGACTGAATTGGCAGCCACATGGGTGGACAAGGGAGAAATTGGATGCGGGTCAAAAAAACAATTTCCGCTCCCGAGGAAATTGTTTTTTTTTTCTTCTACATTTTGCAGACAAACGCAATCTTGAGTGCCCACAAAAGGTCAAAATGAAAACCCAAAACACTTGAACTTATCCTGGTGAGTCCGTTCCCGATACAAACGCACACCAAAGGGGCTCTGCCGCTTGAAACCCCGCTGTGGGGCTGCCTACACCACTTGTCGGGTGGGTGTCAAATTTGTTCCCTTTTGCATTTCAAATTTGTCTCCTTCTCTGACAACTTCGTTTCGCCGACAACATTTGAAGCGAAGCCACATGACCGTGATTCGAAATATCTCCAATGGGAAATGCGCAGGCTGCGATGAAGAAAATCACAAATATAGGGCCTATAAGAAGAACGGGCGCACGGATGGTCCTTTTGGCGCAGGCGTTGCGTGGTGGGACTTTTGCCGTTCACATCAAAAATGATCCACACATTCTGAAAACAATGAGGGAGAGGGATGCGAGAACTTCTTGAAACGTAAAAGGAGGAAGCATGCCTGCCAAAAAGGAGCGCTAACAAGGCAACCACATTTTTTTATCTCAATCACAGTCAGAGCGTTAAAATGCAGCGAATGATAAAATCATGGCGGAGTAGAAGGATCCTTCTGCTCCCGGTGTTGAAATTTTTTCAAAAGTGGGTGGGTGCTGGCTTGACAGATGTTGTCGCCGATTCAAAATCCCCAATCTGCTGCAGGATGCGACAAAGAAAACCAACTAAAAAAATATTTTTTTTTTCTCAAAAATACTTCGCATTGGCATGATCATTGGCGTAATTATCACAACAAAACATTGAAGGCTTTGAGATGTGGGCCACAAGAAAGAACAAACATTTTATTATTTTCCTGAAAATAATTAAAAGGTCGGTTAGATTTCCATTATTGCAGAGTGTTCTTGCAACGGAAAGGAAGCAAGTCCTGTCAAAAAGGAGCGCATTTTTTTTATCTCAATCACAGTCAGTGCGTCAAAATGTAGCGCGATCAAATATTTTCAAAAGTTGGTGGGGCGCTGTCTTGACAGATGCTGCCGACGATTCAAAATCTCCACTCTCAGCAGGCTCAGCAGGATGCGACAAATAAAACCAATTTAAAATTTCCGAGCGAAGCGCTGTGTCCGGTGGCGCAAGCGTAGCGTGCTGGACTGCTGTGCAGGTGGGCCGGGTTCGATTCCCGGCCGAGGATTATTTTGCAGATTGCATGCTTCAACCGCTGTTTGATGCTTCACAAAAGTGAACCTTCAAGAACTCGAGGGGTCCTTTCTTCTTTGTTTTGAACACCAACCGAAAAAAGTCGAGAAACTGTTTTTAACCGCAGAACAGAGCAGAGAGGCTCCCATATCACCGAACACCATTGGAATGACCACGAAAAATAAAATATTGTTGCAGGTTCAATGGAAAAAAAAAGAAAAAAAGAAAAGCTCCTCCAACAGTGAAATTGGGAAAAAATTTGCAGAAAAAAAATAAAAAGAACCACTCGAAATTGTTTCGATTCGTGAGCGAAAGGACTTAGCAGGACTTTAGAGGCGGTCCGAGGCGCCTCTAACCTTTTTACATTGGTCAGATTGGAGGTGCTGCTAAGGTCCTGCTAAGTCTGAGATGCTGCTAAACTCCTGCCATCGTCCTGCTAAGGTCCTGCTAATTTAGCAGGTTGATTTGAATAAAGAAAATGAAACTTAGCAGGTCGGTAGCAGGACTTTAGCAGCTACCACAGCTGTACATAGATACAGTTTGGAGTTGTTCCTGCGCGGGCGCCATTTTGTTGCCTTTGATGCAAACGCGGAGAGCAACGACAATATGCGCAGTGCAATTCTGAGTCGAGAATTTGACGCATTTCTTCGCCATTTCTCAACGGATATTGGGCGGGTTTGATTCGTTGAAATGGGCACGAAATGCGCAATACCGATTACGCAAAAACTTCCGTGTTTATCGCATTCCACGTGTGAAGAATTTCATGGCGGTGAAGGTATTTCGTTGCCAATTTTGCATGGGGGAAGCAAGATTGCAAAAGCATTCTGAAGAGTCGAGCACAATAACGTACGTATTTCGGGCACTTTTTCAACCATGATCTTTCAAACATGTTTTGAACCATCTTTCTTCGTGCAAGTTAGAAAATATTACAGGCAACACAGAAAAAATAGGCACGAACAAACAAGCTTGTCCGGGCATGGGAAGCAGGTTCTTGAGGATTTGACCCAGGAAAGGTGCAACCACCCAGGACGGTGCCTGCACCACGGTCTATGTATAGCCATCTCATCGATCATGAGGACACACAGCTTTTCTTGGGAGTTCATGCTTCTCACTTTGATTTTTAAATACTGGAAGATGTGGGTGTGTGTCCAAACCCCAGTGTCCAAACCCCAGTGTCAAATCGGAAGTTTTGAAGTCTGCTTCGAAGCGCACGCAAACAAGGCAGGGGCTGGCCAAGCGCTCTGACTCTGTCGTAGCCATAATTGTTGCATGCGAACCGAATGGAAAAAGCTTTCTTGATAACTTGGCGGTCCACTTTGTCCCCTCTCTCCAAACACTTTATCTGATCTGAATTCAAGATTTTTTTAAGATTCTGAGAGATATTCCGGAGTTCTTGCTTTGCTGCGGACAACCTTTTTGCAAGGCAGGCATTTCGTTTCTTCAATTTTAGAATCTTTTCAGAGTGTGAAAGCGCCGAATTATCACAAATTTGCTCAATCTCTTCAAATGCTTGCGGGGATGAAGGCTGAACATCATCGGTGGGGCGTAGGTATGTGGGATGGGAATAGGAATGGCCGTGGTTGACAGGTCCGTCTCCACCACGACTGTTCGGATCAAGGTCCGGATTTTCCTCTGCAGGAGACAGTGTCCGTTTTTTGGGCGAACGCCGTTTGGATTGCTGGGGTTTTGCATGATCAAAGATGGTCGGAATGGCGTTGCTCTTCAACAACTTTCTGCCATCCTGGCGGGCATTTTCGAACTGGTTGCTTTCAAAGTGGACCTGAAAGACAAGCAATTTGTGCAAATATTTCAATTCCCATGTAATCACTTTGGGCCAATAATTTCCCAGAGCCAGGGCCGGATTTACCAGGCCCGAGACTGGGGCGGAAAATAGCGAGGGTGACAAAAAGTGGCGACGGGACATTTTTTTGTTTTTGTTTTTTTTTTTTGGAACTGTTTACGCCAAAATGGTTGTGGCAGGGAGAAGAAAAGCAGGTCAATTTTGAACTACAGAAACAAACCGTCCCTGCGATGGAAGCCAAGTTTTCCACTGTCATTCTTTCAAAACGAACTCCATTTTAGATGCCACTATCGATCCATGAACATCGACAGAAATTGAATCCAACGACTCTGCATCCGTCTATGTGGTCCATATCTTGAAAAATGTTTGGGGGTTCGAAGTGCGCTGATTGAGGAATGCAATCGTTTCAGCCAGTGCATATCGTTTCAGCATATCCTTAAAATTGGGTCTGTCTTTTTCAATGGGACGACATTCATAAAATCCCATCGCTTTATTCACAGCTCTACACGGACAGCTAATGGAACTTTGACAAGTTGGTGATATTAGAAGGTGTGTGATAATTTTAGATTTTCTAAGGTTTCCACAAAACACTCGCATTTAGCGAATTATTCTGAAACACTATTGATACTTTTATTGTGGTTCGACATTGACATGACCAAAAATCGAAGTGTCAGAATGCATGAATTTTTCTTTGCACAATCAAGTGCAATATGCTGTTGAAAATATCCCGTTTTTTATACAAAAACCTCTTTTGCCGGTGACGCCATGCATATACCTACATCACAGTTATCATTTCGAAAAAAACATTTATATTGACAAAATAATACTTTTGCCGAACTTGAAAAGCGTACAAAGTTGCCATCAAAATAGACCTAATCTTACCAAAAAGACCATCCACAACAACCAAAAACAGCTGGCTATCATTTAGTTTGCGACCTGGGATGGATTCTTGATTCAGTCAGTCATCCGACTACCGTACTGGAATTTGTTATTCCGGCCACACGTGCAATTTTATAGCCCCATTTTAGCACACCAGTTTTCCTCGATATCAAAAGGCAAAAGTCGGGACCGTATGAAATAAGACTACAGAACCGCAGTAGATATCGCAATGACCCCTTTCACAAGACCAGACTTCAGACAAGACTCGCGTGTTTTGTCCATTCTTGAATGGAGAAAATCGAATCTGAACTCAAGTCTTGTCTGCACATCGAGTTTCATTTTGCCAACATCAATGACTTGTCAACAAGTCGCACGCCATGATCAGATTGTAACAAATCCACAAAAACGAATAGTTCTCACAAAGCAGTTCAGTCTTTAGAGACGAGACTGCCCAAGACGCGTACGAAATCCTTGAAACCCAGTCAAAAGACGATAGAAGTTGTTTTTTAGACGCAGAGATCATGGGGTTCTTCCAGCCGCGCAGACAGGGAGCATGGTTATAATAGATCAACCTGACATCTTAAACACCTCACATTTTTGTCATGCAAGTTTCCAAGCAATCTTCTTTCCATATCCACCAATATCGGTGGTGGCAGTTTTCGCCTATGGCGCAGGATTCGCCTATGGCAGGGATCGCCTACGGCAGACAAGTTCAATATCTTCGACCCATTGCGTGGCATTAATCGTACATCAATCATTGCATAGCACGAATCGCCTACTTATTGAACCGGCAGAAAACAACAATGGCAACTGCGCATGTTAATGATTTTTATCATGACATGCAAGAACGCACTTCTACAAAGTGAATGTAACTCTAGAAACAGGCCTCTAAATTGCTGGACACAATCCGTCGCCGATTGCAATGCCGTCGATTGTCACCGTTTTGTTTGCAGTAGTTGAGAAAACTGCCCTCCGCACAAGCACTCTTTAAAAGGATGCCAAATTCCTCCCCCTACCTGGCCCTTCCTCCTTTTATACCTGACTCCGACACCACAAACATATCAATATGTTTTGCCATTCTATAAATCAGCTTGGTCGCATTGCGAGAATTCCTTGATCCCAGCTTGAACAATTGTGTTCATGGTGGCGCATCAGCCCGCTGGCCCAGCGTCCCCATGAATCGCTTCCAAGTCAGCTGGTTTTTTTTGCCTCTCGACCAAAAGCAAACGTCCTACAATTCCTGCATCAGCCGATCCATACAATGACCAAATCCAAATCTCTCAAGAATTGACCTGTGTCTCTAGTCGATCGTCTCTCTTGATTTCAAGCAGGGATAGAGGGTTAAACAAGTAAGAATGGTCTCGGAGTCGGCCTTTTCTACCTGCTTCTCTTGGCCTCATGTGACGTCACGTCGGGTACACGACAAGCCAAACGCCAGTTTATAACGCCGTTTCTGTAAACGGGTATTTAGATCAAAGCGAAAGCTACGTACTCATATATGCGGATTTCATGTGCCATGATCTCCTCAAAAGATGCACTGAAATAATAGTTCGCTTTTTGGATTAACTCGCATTTGAAGCTTCTTTGTAGATTTCTTGATTTTGTCCACTGCTTGTTTTTCTTACAGTTGCGTCCATTGGAAAGGGACTTGTTGCGCTGCTCGTTCACATGTCTCATCTGGATAAATATTCTTGCCATGGAGTAGGTGCTTTTTGTGACGCACAGTGAAATTGCAGGATATTGGGCGCGGATGGATGACGATAATTGGTGGACAGATCCCGTTCTTCCAATGACTTGCAGACCACAAAAAACCGAAAAAACCTCTCGCAGGCGAGTACAATTGAACCATATTCCTCAGAGAGAACGGTGAGTCCTCCGCAATTTCGAATTGCGATGGTCTCTGATGGCACAAGGTTGTTCCATACATGTCATAGGTACATGGTCCTGTCATTTCACCCAATTTTCGCCGTTTGAGGCACTTCACTTCAAGAACTGATCAATTCGTTGGAATGACGAGAGGGTAAGAGAATTCCACAATTCAGACGTGGAAACCGTGGTCTCATGTGTTTCAGTAAGGTGCTTGCTCGCAGTTTTTACAACTGATGCGATCAGGCAAAGGAGTCTCGCAGAGTCAGTGGAAGGAAGTGGGAGACATGAGCTAATCATTTACATCGAAGCCCGCACTCTAAATAGTTGATTTTGAGGTTGACCGCATACCTCTTGCTCGCAGCGACGGGACCGGTGACTGGGGCAGAATGAACTGAGGCAGAAGTGGACTGAGGCAGAATTTTTGCATTTTTGGAGGCTGATTTTTTTTCATTTCTGCGGGTTAGGTTAGGTCAGGTTAGGTTCGGTTAAGTCAGGACAGGTGTAAGCTACCACCTCCAAGCAAAAACTCCCTCCAAAACTCCCTCCTTTGTCCAATTCTACCTCAGTCCAATTCTGCCTCAGTCCACTTCTGCCTCAGTCCGTTCTATCCCAGTCCCACGATCCGCAGCGACCTCAAGACAGAAAAGAGATTTTTGAGTGCAACAGGTTGAGCCTATTGTTCAATAAATAGGTCACATTTTGTGACCTCAACATTTTTGGAGGCCTTGAACAGCTGATATCCACTCTGTAAAGAGAATTTTGCACTTTTCCCAGTCGCGTTTTGATTCCAAAGATCCCAACCTGATGGAGATTGGTTTTCTTTTCCTGTCTTGACATAAAAAAATTTATCAAAGCATTCGAAGAACGCATGGGCCCCTTGTTTGATCAGGTTTATGCCACACCATGTGGGATCAGCAGTCATTTGCGAAAAACTTGCGTGGCATACTTGACCTTTTGTCGCTCATTTCCCGTTGCGAATGACAGCGATGGAAAGAAAGGGTCCAGTGGAATATCACTCCGGTGTGAATTGCGCCCGAATGTGACAAGATTTTCTTCACTTATCCTACATTGACAGCCCTCGTCATACCATGCGGCCACATAAAAGAAAATCTTGCTTTTCGCACAGAAATTTCCACCGAAGTAGTTTTCCACCGGACCCTTCTCTTCTCTCCACCGAGCGATGAATGATGGTTCAAATTTGGCATTCATAAAAAATCTTCTGAACCATGGACACAAGGCTGGAAACAACTGGGAATACACGTCTGCGGCCTGCGTCTGCACATGACCGCAGCAATGAAATTTTTCCGCTTGTTCCCGAAAATACGTCACGAATTCCTCCCAGAAGCAGGTAGAAAAGGGTCGAGTTCATTTTCGGAATGAGCCATTGATATTTGTTTAACCCGGTTATTCTCCTAATCCCTGATTTCAAGTATGAGGAATGAAGTGTTCCATGTCCGGGTGGGGGATGCCTCGAATTAAGGGAAGGAATGCCGAAGCATAAAGCAACTATGTATACTACCCTGCTTTTTGGCCGGGGTCAAGAGTGCGCGCCATGGCTGCAATATCCAATATCAATATTTTTGATAGGCGGAGCAGGCAGGAGCAGGCGAATCCTGCCAGCCCGTTCATTGGCCAATTGATAACCAGAAATCCGGTTCAACTCATGAGTCATATTTTGGCAGGATTCGCCCATCCTGCAATAGGCGAATTATAGCGCAGTATCCCGATATCGTAAGTAACAGTGTCGGCAATTCTCATAACCTCCAAACAAATGTGTCGAGGAAGTGCTGCAAGATATTTGAAAAACATGATAGACCGGAACGGAACCCATATTGTTTTGCAGCAGAAACCAATATGCAAAATCATTCTATTTTAAATTTTCCTTATATTCTGATGAGGGTGGCGGCCATTCACAAGTGCACATGAACGACAGATTTGGTCACCAGTAATATCAGATCAGGCTAAATGCTAGCCATGTTAATAATTTTGGGGTGCGTGCTGCGTGATAGAAATTCCACTAGAAATCCTTGGATCTATCCGACTCCTTGAAAATATCTGGATGAACATTTCGGATTGGTTCCAAGTTAAGAATCGTCACATCTCTTCGATAATACACTGATTTCCTGAACCTGCTGTCAGTCCCATGAAACCAGTCAAGAAAGCCGAGAACGCCGTAGCACTCTGTGAATCTAGACGCAGTTATGAAAAGCAAAAAAACACGTGTCCATTAAGAAACTGCAAAATTCATAAAATTCTGTCCAAAAGTCTGAAAGGGAAAACCTCCAGGAACCGGTTTCTCAGAACTTCCATGAATATCAAAACCCCATCCACATTGTTCTCAACGAAGTTCAAAAGAAGCTGATATTGTTCATTAAAAAGTCAACACAGCGAGGTTCCAAAAACTGCCTCTTTTCAAAAACCCCAAAAGATGAGTAACTATTCTATTGCCGTCTTTAAAGGAGTATCATCATCATCCCTGAGATATCTATGGGGCAGAAAAAGAGAGATTCGTATGAAAAGTGGCTCGAAAGAGAGAACACTTACAGACAGCGTGTTTTACATGTATGTACAGCCACAAAGGAAACAATAATACAAAAAGGAAGTAGCTTCCTTGGTTGTCACTTACAAAACCAACTGGTTCGTTAAGGGGTGGCATCTGAAATCTGAAAACTGGTCAATTGGAAGAATTTGGGACATATTTGCAACAAGTTTCATGGGGTTCTGGGTATTCTGTGGGGGTAGACTATACACATCTACGGTGGAGGCACGATGTCGAGGTATAAATTATTGCGGCAGAAAATATGCCGTTGCTTTTTTATGCCGTTGCCGCGACATAAAGTTCCGGCAGAAAAAGTCGGCGACATGATGTCCATTTATGCCGAGAAAAAACCCCAACCTGCGGCAGATATTTTTGTGCGCTTGGATTTCTGCCTCAACTTTATACCGGAGACATCATCTTCTGCTTTAACTGCGGAATAAGAATACGCGACCCGCGATTGGCTGACAGTATGGTCAGTGACGTCACGTTTCGTTCGGCGCACAGTTTTAGCCATAAGTTTCAGCGGTACGCTGGTGAGCTGGTCGGCAGCAGTCGTGAAGCGCAAGCGAGTGTGTCGTGGATGAGATTCGAAACTAATCTGATCTTTCGATCGGCATTTGCAATGCAAAATAAATATCCTGAATGTTTATGCATATTGCACAACTTTGATGAAGTTAATCATCTTTGATTTCTAGCGGCGCGCCTGCCTTCTTCTGGAGTCTTGGTCACTTAAACCGGGAAGATTGCAAAAAATTTGAAGAGAAATTCCTTTCGCTTATTGTTAAATATTTTTTTTTCATGAGGAGCACAATTTCTCACAAAATAAACACCAGAAGATCAGTGCCAAAAAGATCTCTCTCCCGCAACATTCACCACATCTCGGAATCGACGCAATGCATTTAAAAAAAGAAATGTTTTTCATTTTTTCTCAAATTATTGTAATTTTCGCCCCCATTAACCGGTACCCATGATATGCACATGATCCAACGAATAAAGTGTTCCGAATAGACAAAGATGAAAAATTTGATTTGGTTTGGGTGATTGAGAATTTGTCCAAATTTCTCAAGGGGGTTTCTCTTTTGACGAGGCAAAAAACACAAGGGGTTGCGTATTTGCCTTAAATTTCAGGCGAGGGGCTGTGAATTTGTTGAGGGGGTTATGCGAAATTCAGACAAATACACAGGAGAGGTTGCGCATTTGTCGGGCGCGGGGCATGGGAATATTTCGCAACACGTGAAGGAGAAACCACACGCATCAGTATCGTTGGAGACATGATGGCCCAGCAATGTTGCATAGAGTAAAGACTGCTTCAGAAATGGACGGCCGTAGGTAAGTACCTATCTCACAGATGTGTCCCCCGTTGCCAAACGAATCAACCTTTATTCCGAATAAAAATGCTCCGACTTCCCATTGCTCATTGCTGATGTATAAGGGGTCGCAGGAACTGCACGGACTTGTATCAGGATAGACTGCAGATTTGTATAACTCCAATCATCGTATCTGCCACACCTATCATCTCCTAACTAGTTTATCCTCACCTAACCTAACCTTTTCTACCTAATTTGGGGCCACAAAGACTTTGCCGCAGCGCAGCCTTCTGCGTCGTTGCGAGTCGTGCCAGCCCAATTTCTCGTCAATTCTGCTTCCCCGGTTTATGGCTGGGCAACACTCCAAAGGCACCCAACATTCCTGTAAATGAACAAGGCATCCTTTTCGGTTTGAAAAGGCCAAATTTGACAAGACAGCGTAAAGAATCGAAAATCATTCAGGATATGTTATCTGTATGGAAGGAGAAATGCGCCACGCCCCACGACAACCGTTTTCGGTCTTACAGGCCCCAAAAATGGACTCATTGTCATATAAGACTAACACAGCATCATATTACATATTGCATTTTTCCTTGATTTTTGGCATCGACGAAATGTGGTGAAGTATACAATGTATCCAGTAAATCAACCACCAAAATATCAGAATAGATTCCACAGGACCATACAAATCGAACTTAATCAGTGACAAAAAGTGATCCGACCCCCCAATTTCGGAGTTTGGGGTTTACTAAAACAGGGAATGACCCTCAATTTCTATATCTTTCAGAAATCTGCCGGGAACGACCCTGAATTAGATCGGGCATACCTGAAAACCCCCCGGGAACAACCCTGAACGGTCACCCAGGGCCGTCCGTTTCGGAGATACGGCCCCCTGAAAGTGGGGGACCC
>JASGXE010009830.1:0-46662 GCA_030068105.1 Sinentomon sp. SZTP_YWyxl
CTTTCAACCGCCCGAAAATTCAAATTTCGGCGGGCGGCAGATGTCGCGCGATCGCAAAAAAAAGGCGCCTTCAAAGCCCAACAGGAACCTGAGAAAAAAAAGCGGGAAATTTGAAAAGTGCGCTGATTGAAAACGGTTGGACCGATTTTGGCGGAATAAACGTCTGCTAAATCGCTGATTTTTCCTCTTTCCGGCTGTGAATATTTTTGAGTGGTGCTGATATTACGTAATTAAATTGAAATCCCTTGAAAATGGAATACCCATGCCGACGTTTATTTACGTCGTCCGTACAATCACATCATGCCGGTCTTGACGTTTATCTACGTCGCTCGTACGCGGTTTGTTTTTTTTGCGGACGTAAATGCACGGCGCTCGGGCTTGACCGGCTAAGCAAAGGAATGTGGTTGCTTCTAGGAGGTACACGTCCCTGTCCAGGTTTCTCCACACACACACACCTAGCCTTGTTAACCTTTCGACTGTGTAGTTAATTTTGGAAAAATTTTATAATTTCAGTTCGGTTAGCATTTGTGGCATGTTCCTTGAATTTCAGCACTTTCCACTCTTGTAATTTTGAAATTTCAGCCTTTATTTTGTTGATTGAAACAAAAATTTAAGCTTTGCACCACGTGCTGAAACGAATTGGCTGAAGGAAGTTTAAAGGGTGCAAAATCCTTGGTGGCTTGTATAGTGCCAATAACAGACAATGAGACAAAGTGTTAATTTCCCAGAAAAAAATTGTTTCCGACGGGATATCTTTCGTTTGACAACTCAGGTTTTGGTTGTTGACATCTTTCTGGTGGCTAGGCATTGGTCCAACCACTAGAAAGATGTCAACAACCAAAAACCGAGTTGTCATCTGTCAAAGGAAAGATATCCCGCCGGAAACATTTTTTCCGGAAATTGTTGCTCTGGGAATGCTTGCTTGAAATTATTGGAAATGCTTGCTAACTCAATAAATGGTGTTGGATAAGCAAGCATTACGCACAAAACGCAGGTACTGGTGGATTTGACTTCAAACACACTGCTTTCATCAAGTCAAGAGGAGAGTGTTCTCAGTTTAAAGTTTCAAAACAAGAGCTGACTTCCAATTTCGACTCGCAATCTTGTATTGGCGACCGACAACTGCTGTCATAGGTGCATTGACGCCGTCTGCTGGAACGACAGGACCAACACAGTCTGCTGATCAGCGACCAATAGGTACCTGCCGGCTGCTGAATCAGTGATGGACAATAGATGCAGAATCAGGCCAACATCGGCTCCTGAAAAGTGTCCCGATACCAGCTGCTGATTGCTGACATCAGCGGCCAACAGAAGTGTCATTAGACTATCGGACATCAGCGACTGACACCACAGGATACCCGCTGTCCTAAGATCAGTGAGAGACACTACCTGTCTGCTTCGGCGCCGAACAGCAGCGACTGCTGAATCAGCAAACTGAATCCGGCTGCTGAATCAGCGATTAACACCAACCATTGAACCAGCAAACGACACGGCTGCAGAATTGGCAACCGACATCGCTGGTGACATTGGGTGGTGAAGACCGACACGTGTTGACATCTGTAACCGACACCAGCTGCGGACATCAATGAGCGAAACGGGCTGCTGACAGCAGCGACCTACACCAACTACTGAATCAGTGACAAACTGGCTGCAGAATCAGCGACCGACACCGGCTGTTAGGTAGGTAAATCAGCAACCGATACCTACTTCTAAATCAGCAATTGCCAACTCGCATCGGCTGCAGAATCAGCAACCACCATCGGCTGCTGAATCAGCGACCTTCACCCGTTGCTGAATCGGTGACCAATATCGGCTGGTTGCCGACACGGACCGACACCGGCTGCTGACACCGACGGCATCCGCTGCTGACATCGACCGACACTGGCTGCTGAATAAGCTGCTTACAGACCCGGCTTCTGAATCAGTGACCGACACAAGCTGCTGGCAGCGAATGACAACTACCGACAGGCGACACCGGCCAATCAAAGAATCAATGCATAAAAGGGTTTCCCCAAATGGAGCATCAGCCTATGCTGATTCTCCAACAGGCTGATGCTCCATTTGGTTGATTTTCATATTCTCTTAGAAAATGGATGCAGCATTGTTCCAAATAGCCTACCTATGGCACCAGGCCAAAGACTTAGGGAATGCAAAGCACCCTACGTAAAATGAATTCTTTATACACTGATTACAAGAGAAAATGGTTACTTGAGGTAAGTAGGAGGTAGGCCTACCACCTGCTTTATTCCATGACTGGAGGTTTTGCTATTGTGGAATTTCCAAAACTGTTTTGATGTGATTACGTCATTGATAGCAAGTTTCTGAACAAATCGTGCCTCAATTATTGAATTCAGATTGTTTTGGTAATCCTTCAAAGCTGCAGCATAAAGAGGGAAGAGATTTTGGTTTGAGGAGCAGGAAGAGAAAAGGTGCATCATTTTTAAGTATTTTCGGCGAAGACTGGCATTAAACCAAGGTGGGAAGGACAGATTTCTCATTTTTACTGGTTCCCTCTTTGGGATAAAGTGTTCAATGGTCAAAGTGCAAATTGTCTTGAACTCAGTCCAGAGCTGGTCACAACAGGATCAAGATTGCAGAAGTCAAGGATAGCGAAGTCAAGTAACCTATCCACTGCATCTCTGTCATATTTGTCAAACTGGTATGTGTGGCCAAGGTCATTTTGGAATGACGGGAGGGAGGGTGGTGCACAACAATCAACCTGGAAGCAGGCATTTATCATAAGATGGTCGCTCATACCTGCGAAAGCTTTAATTGATACAACTGTCGATTGGGGACAATGAAAAATGAGATCAATAGCTGTGCCAATGGTCGGCAAAAGCATGTCTGTGGGACGAGTAACAATATTCACAACTTGGTCCAGAGAAAATCTGTCACACAGGCGCTGCAATCCCTCAGGATATACACAGTCTGATGGGCAAGGAAGGACATTGAGATTGAAGTCACCCATGACAAAAATCGGCGAACTGCTGCCTAGTGCATGTGATTGCAAACGCGGAGTGATTGCTGCCAGGAACTCCAAGTAAATTGCTGTAAAGCAGTGAACAGACTCACTGGGTGGCCTATATAGTAGTAACAGATAAGCAGAGAGGAAAGAAAAACCCAGAGAGATTACAATAAATTCGAGTGTTTCACTACTGTGGACAAGCTTGGGCTGCAGGGAATGTTTTACTCCAATGAGCACACCCCCACCTGTTCTAGAACGGTCCCTACGAAAGACTGTATAACTTTTGGGAAGGATGTCATTTTCCACGCAGGAACCATCGAGCCAAGTCTCTGTAACAGCCACACAATCAGCATCAATCGAATCAAGAATGGGCTGTAATGCATAGCGCTTAGGAAGGATGCTGCGAGAATTAAAAAGCAAAAATGAAAGGTTGAACTTGATACTCTTTTTGTTAGTAGGGAATATTTTGTTGTGACAAAGATCCAATGGGTGAAGAAGAGGCTCATCAACAGGTGGTGCATCAGGAAATGGGCCAGAAGTTCTCGCGCCGAAGCGGTAAGTAGATCCTTCCAGCCCATTTCCATCAGCCCCACTGCTGAATACGGTTGTGTCAATGTCAACAACGGGATGCATCAATGGCCTAAAAAAGAATTGATGGAGCGAGTAAGCTGGCTTGCTACTCTTTGAGCTCCAGTTTCAGAATAGTGTAAGCCATCACCAGAAATAGCAGATGACTGGATGGAACGAAGATCCAGAAAGTTGACATTGACGAGATTTTGGCAAAAGGAGGACAAAGCATCGTTCAGCTTGGAATTTTTTTGGTTTATGAAGGGATCATGCGGCCTTGGGGGAATGGAGCAAATATTCATGTTAAAATTCATTCCCGGGTTACCTAGGCAGGCAGTTGCATTGAGGTCGTTTATGAGCCTGGTGAGAGACAAAAGAACCTGGGGGGCAGTTGAATGAATTATGTCGATTTCCCCGATGACAAAGTTGACTAAAAGGCGGTTACAGCTACCCATGCTTTGTAAGCATTGCTGAAGAATGGGATGCACCCCATGAACATCTAGGCCATCCCTCCACCTAGTAAATCTGGAACATGCTCCTACCTTGTCAAAAAATGGGAACAGACGTTTTAAATTTGAGTTTCCAATTGAGATGACAACATCCCTTTTTGGCCTATCACTATTGGTGGAAAAGGGGGTGACAGGGACAGCCTGATGCTGCCTGTATGGGTCCTGGGATAAAGAGCCATTTTTTCTGACAGAGCGGATAGGTCTCGCATTTCTCGCAGGTATGCTTCCAGTTGGACCTTCCGCAGTCAGCCCTGCAACATGTGAATGAGGAGCTGATGCTCCTGACTTGCACAGCTCCAACACCTGCGCTTTGAGAATGGAGATGTCAGCTGCTATGGATGGACAAGGTGGTGGTGGTGGTGCTAGTGGAGACTTGGGCCTGTGCAGCTCCAGCATCTCTGCTTTGAGTTTGCAGACTTCGGCCCTGAGTGTAGCCACTTCAGCTCTATGTGGGCAAGGTGGTGGTGTGGGCGGTGGTGGTGGAGATTTGGGACTGCTCAGCTCAAGCATGTCAGCTTTAAGGTTACAGATTTCGGACCTCAGTGAAGCCACTTCAGCTGCAAGGGTGCACAGCTTGCAAGTGTATGGCAGGGCACCTGCATCCTGAAAGGACACAGACAGACCAGATGATTCAAAGGCGATCCATTGGGAACACTGATCGCACATGATCCATTCATCCGTGTCGTAAGCAGGGTTGGCCTTCGTCTTTTTCGATTTGTTGGCAGCAGGAATTGTCGATTTTGGTTTGGGAGTTGAGAGACGGGTTGGAGTTGGCCCTGGATTCTGCTCAACATCACAACGGATCAACAGGAGCAGGAAAATGCAAAAACTCAAGCCAAGGGACGAAGTGTTGGAACCTCCATGATTACCTACCAGAGAAAGATGACTATGTACCTACTTTATTCTATGATTTCCAGACGAGACTACAATGATTTTTCTGTTCTCGGATTTCCAGTGTGTGGAACAACAAAGAGAGAAGCAAAATAATTGGTCTATCGAGTTACAAGAAGGTGGGCACCTGCGTCGGGTCATTTTCAGAAAATTGTTCGACTTCCTATTTGAATTCGATACGTAGGCATATTCGAGTTTTTCAGGCTTGTGTAGGTATTCGAATCGGTTCGATTTCAATTTTCTACGTCCTCTATTCGATATTTGATTCGAGGCAAAAATCCACCGATCGCAGTGCCCTGTGGCCCTGTCTGTCGCCTGTCAGACCTGAATTTGAAGCCAGTTCATGCTCCGACATCTCGATTGAACAGTGACGCGGAGCAGCATGTGAGCAAATTAGGTGCGGGATGCCACAAAGTGATGGCTGTGGAACTTGCAACATGTGCGAGGCCTTTTTGCCATCCGGTACACTCCTACTACCTAGACCTACCTTACCTACTACCTAGTAGGTACCTAGAATCCTACATAGGATAAATATGGTACCAACATAAAATGGGAGAAAAATGTTCAACTTGGCACCGCAGAAATCCTCACATGAATCTCATAACACTTCCACTCAAACATTATTTTTTCATTCAACAGTTGCATTGATAATCATGATTTGAAAATAATGTGGAAACTGGAAAATGGTGCAAATAAATTTGTACCCCGCTGCAGAAAAGTAGGTAGGCCTACCTACTGTTGGCATCTACCCCTATTCTGGGATTCGAGGAGGATTCGGATTCGATCCCATTTGGATTCGAGTGGATTCGGATTCGAGAATTTTTTGGGGATTCGGATTCGGGTTCGATTTTCCCACCGGGATTCGGATTCGGCTCGGTTTCGAGCTTCTGGAAAAGAGAAAGATTCGGATTCGAGATTTTTGGATTCGAAAGGATTCGCACATCCCTACGCAAATATTGGATTTTGGATGTTTCAGGTATCTAGGGTGCCGAGGCCAGATTCATAAGCCATATGAGGCAGTGCGGTTGCTTTTTTACTCCTGTAGTCAGTCAATTTGAGGCAGTTTTCTGAGCCTGTGCATTGAACACGTGTAGAAAATGGGCAAAACGAGGTCGGAGGTGAGAGGTCGAACGCTGTTACTGCAAGCAGCTCCAATGATTTAAAATCATATGATGGCTATTACCAAGTTGGTGGGGCAATGTCCTACCTAAACAAATGAAAAATCACATGCCTTTCATTGCGACCATGGACTTCACAGAAACACCAAATGCCTCGTTCACAGCTGTCAGATTGGTGGCCAGATGACACCTCACCTTCAGGCATGATTTTTCCAGACTAATGCTGATTATCTAGCACGAAACATTCTCATCATGAATAAGCACAGTCCCCTCTTTCTATCACCAATCGGTCTCAAAATTGTCTTGCCTTTTCTCTGAGAATCGATTTCATAAAAGAGTTGCTGTTTGCAATCGATTTGCAATATTTCAGTGTTTTCAGGTCACAGGTTTCAGGAGACAAAGTTCAGAGACTCATTACTCAGTCAACAGGAATCATAAAAACTTCCAATTACAAACACAAATCAGATATCCTCTCAGCTTTAAAATAAGCCATTGTAAACAATTCTATCATCACAAACAAAAGAAATAGCAGCTAATGCAAAAAACTTAGATCTATCACCCACGTAGCTTGAGAATTCATATGGCACAGACGATGAATGGCACAGTAGCTGCAGGTGCCATTTTTATTCCTCAAAGTGAAATGTCTCTCTTCTCGCCAAACAACAGCTTGCTGCCAAGTGCGACCTGTAGCTGTCATGTGCCACAAAAAAATTCTTTAGGTGGGCAGGTAGGTACCTACCTTTCTGAATAGGCAAGTATAGCCCACTAGAAAGGGCACATCCAAATTTTTCTTCTTTTATTTTGTTATTTTTTTATTCGAATATCAATATTCACAATCATTCATTATTAACAATTTAATTTTGAGAAACCATGCAGGATCGAGTTTTTTGATAACAACTGTGACCTGACTGCGAAGTACCTACCAATATAACAAAATCAGGAAAATTCTGCAGTTTCGAAGAGAAAATCCACAGACTCCTTTTGACTCAATATTTTCTTCTCGAGAACCCCAATTTTGCACCAAAATGAACCTTATTTTAAAAATTTCTTCGGCTTCTGGGGGACTCTGTCGACCAGACCCCCTGCCAAGGGACTCCGCCCCTTGGAACTCCGGATCGCGCCTGCGGCGCGATTTCACTCGGTTTTGCACTTTTCCCTCTGGTCGTCCCCTCCCGAACGAAAATCCTGGTTGCGCCACTGGTTTTAAACAAACTGTTTTAAACAAGTCGTGGTTGCTTAAAACATGCTTAAAACATGTTTAAACAAACAGAATGTTTTAAACGAACAACTCTGGTCCTGCCCTTAATATCCGAAAAAACAACTCTTTTTCTCCTCCTGGCCCATGCATGCAGGCTGAGCCTGCCACCTCTTCTGTCACGAAAAGTGATAGGTAGGCCAAAGGACATTGTCTTGTCAATTGGCAGCTCAAATTTAAAATACCTATACCCTTTTCTTGGCAAGGCAGGTAGTAGGGCTGCAAAAAGTCGGGAGCACGGGAGCATTGCTCCCGGGACCGTTGTGGGCTGGATTGAAATTGGGCTGAAGAGGTAAAAAAAGCTCTCCAACTTTCGTCCGGGATGGAAAGGCATGTAGATCGGCCAGCGAAGTAGTAAACTTTTTGGATTTTTCGACCGGGACCGAAATGGCCTGAAGAGCAAAAGAGCAAAAAAAAAGCTCCTCGACCAAAAATTTGACCAGGCTCCAAAATCCGTGCTCCAGGGCTCCAAACGACTTTTTGCAGCCCTGGGGGTAGATGTGCAAGATTTAGGCCCCTACCAGGTGGAGGAAAGGTTTTGATATTCATGGGGAAAATCCAATTTTTCAACAATGCCTAAAAAAGTATGGGTGACTGTAACCGTCTCTTGGTCAACTTAGTCATCGGGGAAATTGATATTATTCATGCATCCGTACCCCATGTTCTGTTGTCAGTCACGAGGTTGATAGGTGACTTCAATACAGTGACCTGTCTAGCTTCCCCAGGCAGGGTTGCAAAAAAAAAACATTTGAAAAAACAAAACATTTGTTTTAAAACAAAATTGGATGTTTTAAAACACTTTTTTTGTTTTAAAACAGCTAGAAAAAAAACTTGTTTTAAAACATGATTTTTGTTTTAAAACTAGGTGTTTTAAAACAAATATTTTTTTACTTTTTCTTGTAAAATCCGAGAGAAGCCAGAGTAAATGCAGCAACATACCCTGGGCAGTACGCAGGCAAAAACAAATCGAATTTGCCAATTGACCACTACCAGATTCCATATTATTCTGTGCACACAATGTACGTCTAGCTCCTCAACTGCACTCGCGGTTCGATATGGCGGTTACGTGAATAAACTCATTTGATGTGCTGGAATTTGCATCAATGGCTAACGTTCGGGATTCGGGGTGCGTAAATATTCCTGGAGATATTCCAAAATTCTTGGAATTTTCGTTGGATTCTATTCATTTCTATTTATTTATCATTGTTCAAAAAGTCAACAAAATAGCAAGAATATCCAATTTTCACCAACCACCGCAAATTTTATCATTAACCATTCATAAAGTTATTCAAAATTATTGTTCCCAAGGTACAATAATTTTGTCATGGTGATGACAAAATACGAAATAGGTACCTATCTATAAAACAACTCACCATAGGCCATACCCACAAGAAAATTGTTCAGGTGTTGATAAAAGCTTAAATATTTCTTAATTCCCCGTACACATCCTCTATCGTGTTGTTTTCCTGTTTGTTTTTGAGTGTCAAAAGTTCAAAACTAAAGGGAGTTATTATTTTCAAATTCCCAGGAAATTTAGGCAGGTAGGCTACAACGAAAATTACCGGAAATTTTGAGAATTATTTCAATGAAAATTGCCCGTCAACAAGTGGCAAGTCAAGTGCAATGCTTCCTGTTCCTAGTTATGTTCCCAAAATCATGAAAAATATTTGACAATTCTTGTTTTTAATATCACACCATTCAAATAGGCACTCAGCATTTGCTGGACTCATAGGTATTTTTGTTTTCCAATCTGGTAGTTTTTTTTTGTTTTTATGCGAGTGCCTTGGTATGCTATTCCGTTTTAACTCTCTACTAGGTATCTCCCTTCTTAGTCATTAATAGTACCCACCTACCGAATGCCTTGGCCTATTTTAAGTACCTATTTTATTTGCATGGGTCCCTGTTTTTATTTTCCTTCCATCCAAGATCATAAAATGCATGTGTTGTGTTTGATGCTTTGGTCATATCATTTGTGGTGGGATAATAATTTCTCAAGAGGTTACCAGACAGAAACAAACACTTGCCAATGAGTGTCCTGTCAAAATACTGTTTTTCTTGTAATTTCTGATCACCTGCCTGCTCCTTCTTCATGGTGTTTCGTGTTTCAAGGTATTAATTTGGTTTCTGGCAACTGGAAAATTGTGACAAATGGCAAACCATTTGCGGTTTAAAAATAAATAAAGTTCATGATCATGATCAAAAATAGAAATAGGATAGAAAAGAATGATGTGGATGTTCCCAAAGTCGAACCAAAAGGCACATTGCCACAAACTATGTTTTTGGGAACAACATAACGACACTGGGTGACAACATGGAATTTTGCTATGACCTGTGACATTCCATTTCAGAATCTATCGATTTTGGGTGCAGATGCAGATGGTGCATCATGGAAATTGGTCGAACATAAATGCAGTAGAGAACATTTAAACAGTCGGCCATGATGTAGATATTGTCACATGTTTTGAATAGGCCCATCTATTGTTTTTTCTTGCAAGTCATTTTTCAATTAAATGAGCACACCATCAAGTGGTTGGTAAGTTTCGAGGGTGTGTGAGATTTTGAGGTTTGTGATAGTGTGATGTGGACATGATTATGGAGTGAGGAAAGGCAAAAAAACTGTGGAAAATGAGAGATCGGAGTGATTTTGATGTTCCACATGTTCAGTGAAACTTAATCACCGGACAGCTGATGTTGATAAGTGAAAGTAATGGTGAACGTGATCAAGGCAACCTGGAGCAAAATTCTGTTTTGTTCGTTATTTTTCAAATTATTGTGCTTTAGACTTTAGTACCTGCCATTTACCAGGGTAAAAAACGATTTGTTCGGTGAAATTTGTTCAGTAAAATTATTTTTTTCATCATACTGTTCATCTTCTGATTCATTTCTGAGTAGGTAGCTACTGCCATTTTTGACCTGCAAATAGACTAGGTAGATGTGACATATTTAACACGTAGGTACATGCTTCTTTTTTAATATTTTAGAAACAAAAAAAAAACATGTTTTTTTAACAAAATAAAATTTTTTTGAAAATGTTACTAGTGGCAAAATTAGCCCATTTCCAAAGGAAAAATTTGTTTTAAAACAATTTGATAAAAAACACCTGTTTTTGTTTTAAAACAAAAATGTTTTTTTTTCAAAGCCTTGTTTTAAAACGTGTTTGAAACAATGTTTTAAAACAATTTGTTTTAAAACAAACAACCCTGCCTGGAACCAAACAGTACTCACAAGTGTCACTGAGCAATGCCCACAATAAAATTCACGTTTACTATCCTGTAGAACTGTGTGAATCGTGATTCGATTCGAAAATTGCGAATCTGGCCAGATTCGATTCGAAAATATTCGATTCGAGACCGGAGACATGTGGTGGGATTCGAATCAAGATTGGAGATTTGAAGAAAATGATTCGATTACAAAGGATTCACTTCGAAATTGGACAACTGATTCGGATTCGATTCGAACCTTTGGGATTCGATTCGAAAGCCGATTTGCACAGCCCTATCCAAAAGCTGCCAAGGCTAATTTTGCAATAATTTACTGATTAGGGGCCGATGGTACTTGAAAAAGGCAACAATAATGGTTTGATTGATAACAATAACGTAAAAATGTTGAAAATTTAGTAGGCCTAAACAAGCAAAAAGCATTTTTTTTGTTTTTGCAGATTGTTTTAAACAACGCATTTCAGACAAGTTGCGGTTGTTTTAAACACTGGCGCAAACAGGGGGGGACAAGGGGGAGGGACGTGTCCCCTCCCGAAGTCCAGGGTTGCAAAAAAAACTAAACATTTGAAAAAAAAACAAAACATTTGTTTTAAAACAAAATTTGATGTTTTAAAACACTTTTTTTGTTTTAAAACAGCCAGAAAAAAAACTTGTTTTAAAACATGATTTTTTTTTTAAAACAAGGTGTTTTAAAACAAATATTTTTTTCCTTTTTCTTGTAAAACTTTGATAGAAGTTGATGAATGCAGCAACATACCCTGGGCAGTATGCAGGAAAAAACAAATCGAATTTGCCCATTGGCCACTGCCAGATTCCATATTATTCTGTGCACACAAAGCACGTCTAGCTCCTCAACTTCACTCACGGTTCGATATGGTGGGTACGTGAATAAACTCATTTGATGTGCTGGAATTTGCATCAATGGCTTCGGGATTCGGGGTGCGTAAATATTCCTGGAGATACCCATTCCAAAATTCTTGGAATTTGCGTTGGATTCTATTCATTTCTCTTTATTTATCATTGTTCAAAAAGTCAACAAAATAGCAAGAATATGATGAAATACAATCCAATTTTCACCAACCACGGCAAATTTTATCATTAACCATTAGGTACAATTTTGTGATGGTGATGACAAAATAAGAAATACCTGTAAACAATTCACCATAGGCCATACCCCAAGAGAAAATTGTTCAGGTGTTGATAAAAGCTTAAATATTTCCAATTCCTCGTACACATCCTCTATGGTTTTGTTTTTGAGTGTCAAAAGTTCAAAACGAAAGGGATTTATTATTTACAAATTCCCAGGAAATTTAGGTAGGTACAACGAAAATTACCGGAAATTTTGAGAATTATTTCAGTGAAAATTGCCCGTCAACAAGTGGCAAGTCAAGTGCAATGCTTCCTGTTCCTTGTTCTGTTCCCAAAATCATGAAAAATGATTGAGAATTCTTTTGAGAATTCTTGTTTTTAATGTTACACTATTCAAATAGGCACTCAGCATTTGCTGGACTCACAGGTATTTGTTTTCCAATCTGATTGTTTTTTTTTTGTTTTTGTGCGAGTGCCTTGGTATGCTGTTCCGATTTAACTCTCTACTCGGTATCTCCCTTCTTAGTCATTAACAGTACCCACTTACCGAATGCCTTGGCCTATTTTAAGTACCTATTTTGTTTGCATGGGTCCCTGTTTTTATTTTCCTTCCATCCAAGATCATAAAATGCATGTGTTGTGTTTGATGCTTTGGTCATGTCATTTGTGGTGGGATAATAATTTCTCGAGAGGTTACCAGACAGAAACAAACACTTGCCAATGAGTGTCCTGTCAAAATACTGTTTTTCTTCAAAATACTGTTTTTCTTCCAATTTCTGTTTTTTTCAACAAAATAAAAACTTTTTTGAAAATGTTACTGGTGTCAAAATTAGCCCATTTCCAAAGGAAAAATTTGTTTTAAAACAATTTGATAAAAAACACCTGTTTTTGTTTCAAAACAAACTGTTTTTAAACAAAAATGTTTTTTTTCAAAGCCTTGTTTTAAAACGTGTTTGAAACAATGTTTTAAAACAATTTGTTTTAAAACAAACAACCCTGTCCCCAGGAATGAACTTCAGCATGAATATTTGCTCAATCCCCCCTGGGACGCTTGATCCTTTCATAAACCAAAACATTTCCAAGCTAAACGATGCATTGGCCTCCTTTAGACAGAATCTTGTCAATGTCAACTTTCTGGATCTTCGTCACATCCAATCATCTGCTGTCTCCGAGGATGGCTTCCACTATTCTAAAACTGGAGCTCAGAATGTAGCTGCCCAGCTTACTCACTCCATCAATTCTTTTTTAGGTCATCGACGATTCTGCTGCCTTTAGTGGTCAATTTCAATTTTTTTTTGCATTTTTTCTCTCAATGTTTTATTGGTGTTGTTTTATTATCATTTTCAAGTAATTTTCCAAATTTTGTTACAAAAATATTGTTCAGTGGGAAGGCAGCAGGCCCAGGTGTTTCCAATTCCATTTTGACATTTAAGTACAAAGCATGAAAATTCACATTTATTTTTCCAAAGAAAAACAACTCCATACAAAAATGATAACGTCAAAAAGAACCAAACTTACGGTTGCACATAGCCCAAGCAGCAGCCACCCATAATGATCAGTTGGCGAAATTGAGCCAGAAGGTAATCAGCAAAGCGCACAAGAGTGCATAGAAAGCACCGCGGAAACAGCAAGTAATAGCAAAAATATATAGCCATGTTGGTAATTTCTGACCCTAGGTAAAATCACGGGTAGCCTAAGTGTTGGAAAAGCAGCACAACCACAAGTTTGGAAAAGGAATTTGTAAGAAATATAAGCAATCACCTGTTTTGTACATACTTGGCAGGTAAGGAATATCAATTCCGTTTTAGAATCGACAAACTACACCATCCTAAACAACACCTAGGCTGACATATACTTACTGGGAACAGAGCAAGCCCTGCTTTGTTCCCCCGATCTTAACAGCTTTCGCCGAGTAGGTAGCGATCGGGGTGAAACATAATTTTTCGGATTTATTTTATCAACTAGGCCTAAGTACCTATATCAGAAAATTATCTAGTCTGAAATAAGTGTTTTGCTTTTTGGGGAAGCAGGCCACACAACAGATAAAGTGTTAACTGTTAGGTATCAGTTCCTTGGCAGTTGTTGGTGACATCTCCCCAAAAAAACACTTTATCTGCCTCTTAAATAGGTATGTTTGGCCTACTGATAACACGAACGTGCAGTGGCAAAGAGTTACATATCTTTATTGCACGAGCATAAAAGGATTTTTTGCCATGTCTATTGGAATATCTAATTCCCTCAATGGTGGGGTTAACTTTGGCCCTTGTAGCTGCCCCATCATGATGTACCTACTTTGTTGATGTCTATATTTAAAATGATAGAATTGGTGAGTTCTACCTACACGTTTGAAAGAACATTTTTGATTAAACACTGTTGTGATCCATTATTTTGATTGGTGGAATGGTTAGAATAAAATGAATGTGGAATTGTTTTGTTAAAAAAATGAATGAAAATGTACTTTGGGACTTGCTTAATAAAAAAACAGAAAAAAAAATATTGGTAGCACTATTGGTGGCTGTGCGTTAGGCACTAAACAGATTGAAAAACACATATTTGATTGAACAAAGGTAAAATTTTTAGGGATTGAAACAGGGGACCAGCATGAGTATGCCGATCACAACCTAATGTGATTCGAACTATGAATTTCTGTTTTCAGTAAATCTTATTTATCAATGCAAAAGTTGCTGTCTCCCAGGATTCAATCCCATACACTTCTAGAATGAACCATAGCAAAATAAAGTATATGGAGGTGATGTGCAGGCAAAATAGGTTTCAATTATTTAACAAAGACAAAAATCAAGGAACTTAACTTATTTTTTTTTTTCTAATTTTTTTAATTTGTGAGTTAATTTGCATGCGTTTATGAGTAAATTGATAATCAAAAATTATCCCAAGGAACTTATACGAATCCACACATCTCAGGATGTTATTGTCCACTTCTCGGTAATGGGTGTCATGAACTATGTCAATTTGTCCAGAAAATATTGCAAAGTTTGTTTTGCTCAAATTTAATACAAGTTTGTGGGAACAAATCCATTTCAATACCAAGGCTAAGTCGGCATATGCCTGATGCTTCAATGTCTCAATATCACTATTTTTGTTGAGGATGACTAAGTCATCAGCAAAGGCATACAAAGTCCCATTTAGCGGAATTGAAAGGACATCATTTATACCGAAAAATTAGGAATAAGAGTGGTCCCAGGACTGACCCTTGGGGATGGTGTTTTGTTTTCCTTACTTTCGCTGCGCTTCCCATAATTCCCTTTCAATTTTCCAGCTCCATTTCTTGTCGCCTTAGTGTCTTGGAATTACAACGTTTCTCCACGGCTCCACCAATAATTATACCCCGACCTTGCGAGCCTCCGTGTCTGGTTTTCATTCACCTGGCAGTGATGAGTGCTGCTAGACGAACTGCAAATTTGGAAACTCTGGCGATGGGCAGATGGTGCTCTGTGATGGTGGTTCCATCCTTCTTCAACATTGAATATGTTGGTCTTCTCAAAACCTTATTCTGGCATGGTCTTCTCAATATGTTGGTCTTCTCAAAACGTTATTCTGGCATGGGCATTGTGGATGTGCGAGGACTGCATTGGTGATTTTCGGGAAATGAAAAGCCTTCTCGTACATGTTAAGTTTTTTGTTCTTCTGATCCTGTTGGGTGTATACTGACACTCCTGGTGTGGCTAATCTTCCTACACCTTCCAACTTCCAAGCAAGAAAAAAAAATCCACCTTTGGTTGCGCATGTTTTGTCTCCACAGTCCCTACCACTTGCTCTCTTGAACTGCCCTGGTCAGCCCTTCAACCTTTCATCTTTATCATCGATTACATGGCCCATTAGACCAGGTCTGCAAAAAGTCGTTTGGAGCCCTGGAGCACGGATCTGGTCAAATTTTGGTCGATGAGTTTTTTTTTGCTAGTCAGCTTTCTTCTGCTGGTCAGCCCGTTTGGCATTTCGGTCCCTGTCGAAAAATCCAAAAAGTTTACTTCGCTCGCCGATCTACGTCTTTCCATCCTGGACGAAAGTTGGAGAGCTTTATTTTTTGCTCTCCAGCCCAATTTCGATCCCTGCATTTTTGCAGCCCTGCATTAGACCCTGTGCATTCCCACCTTTAGACCTGGACACGGCGGACACGCAATTAAGGGGACCACTCCACAGAAGTCGCTAAAATTATTGTTAAAATTTTGCTTTTTTAAATTATCACCAAGTTATAGGTCACCAGTTATATCACCAGTTATAGGTCACAAGTTATAGGTCACTCTCGGAAAATTTTAAGCCAAACCCCACGATATAGGTACTTTAATTTGGTACCTACTTTATGAGATATGATATGGCAATCCCAGCGGAGGTCGCACCAAGCGAGTTTTTTACAAAATGCAGCACAAAATTGGAAAGCGGTCAAATTCGCACATTTTAGTTTTTTTTATGAATTTTCTGGCTTAAAAATGCTACTCCTCAGCCAATTTTTAACCTAGGTGACAGAAATTTTGCATGGGGAATCTGTGTTAGGCCTAGGCCTATATCCTTTTGTTTTTCGTGGACAAATTTTTGATATTTGCGATAGAAACAGAGTTGTTCAATTTTTTGCTGGGAAACTGAATCAATATCACGAACCAATATTTGAGCCACGATAAAATCTGAAGCAGACCAAATTTCAAAAAAAAAAATGGTCCACAAATCTTTAGAGGCATGGTTGAGGAGCCTCTATGCAAAATTACAGCGCAATAACTTCAAAGACCTGGGGGAGTAGGCCCTACCCAGCAATTCCTGTGAATATGTGTCGGGAAAAAAGTTTTCCATTTGTCATAAAAACTGGAAAACATATTGTGCTCAAATTTTGTGTAGATCAAGGCCACTTTATTCTTGACATGCCTGCAAAATTTTATCAAAATCGGTCAAGGAGTTCCTGATATAGGGCCAACCACATGTTTTACCGATCGAAGTCATTTTCGATGGAGCGGTCCCCTTAAATTTCATAGACACCCATTTTTAGACACCCGAACGCTAGCCCGTACCTAATTAGGCCACTAGTGCCAGTAATAGTTTTTATTTTTCACCACATTCAATAGGTCCAGTTCACGTAGACCAGTTCTGTTGAATTTTGTTTTCTACGTGCACGTGCAAAGTTTCTCGTTAAGTTTACAACAGCATCTTCCTACCATGGCTGCAGCGGTGAATGACAATTTGGACAAGTTGGATGCCTGGATTAGTGCCAGTCCACTAATCAGTGCTGCGTTGGGATGGCTTGAACAGAAAACGAGCGTTAAGAGGAAATATCTCATCATTGGTTAGTTCGCTTTCCTGATGAAGTTTGCCACTTTGAAAATGATAGGGGTGTTTTTGGTTTTCTTCCTTCTCTACTGCATTGGAGGGTGAAGCAAGGTTTGACCCCTCCCAGCAAGACATCCTGTCGATTGGTAAGTGTCAGAAACATGCCATAATCATGCGCTGCGAGTGTGGATTAGGCCTTTATAGAGTTTTTATCCTTCTGAAATTGAACATGTGAGCCAGGCTAGGTAATGCATAAACAGTGTTTTGGTGGAAATATACCCAGTATTAGAAGATGTCAGGAAAATTAGACGTAGTCTGCCTACCTAGGTAGGCTGCATTGTTGGAAGGACTGAAAATGCATGTTCTTATTCATGGAGTTAAATGGATTTTCTGTGCTCTGCATGATGTGTTCAATTTTAGTGGGAGAAACTGCATTGCGAATCCCAGCAGCCAAAGGTAGGAGGAATCACTACTTTTATTTGAAAGAAATTCAATAGTCTCTGACGCCATGCCCAATAAATGTGAAGAGATAGGGGATCTGGATCGAATATTTTTTGGGCGAATAGACATTGGTCCGAATGGCTTTTGGTCCAAATTGACTTTGGTTCGGATGAACTTTCGTCCGAACGACATTTGCTTCGAATGGTTTTCGTTCAAACGCTTTTTAGTTCAAATGGTTTTTAGTTCGAACGCGCTTTTTAGTTCGGACCAGGGAGCGGATTTGTATGCATTTGCATGTTTTCTGTGGATGGTTTCCCAGCCCCCTTCCTTTGATATCTTTGCGATTCGCATAATTTGGATTCGATTGATGTGCCACTTTACTGGCATGTTTTTGCATATTTGGCACATTTTGCATATTTTTGCATATTCTGTGAAAAGGCCAAAGAATATGCATATTTCCGCGTTTTTGAGCCCAAAATTCATAATTTTGAGGCGTATGTCCGCAATTTTGAGTCCACTAACCATACTTTTCAGGAAAACGCATCCGACTGCAGTTCAAACTTCTGACACACACTATGTCCACTTGTCTCTCTGCATCTCAATTTCACCCTGCCTCCGATTTAAAATGTATCCCATTGATTTTATGATTTAAATATCAAAAGGCGGATGACCAACTGGCGCCAATCACACTTTTCTGCAAAGCGGGTCTGCACAGCTCAGGTCTTCTGACCTGAGCTGTCTCGAAATCATGTCTTCTGAATCATGTCTCGTCCCAAAGGTTCAACTGGTGGTCCCTCTTCACCCCTTCTGCCACAAGGAGCCGCTCGGCGCTTGACAGCTTTCCCTCTCCATCATCAGTCAGAGAACAAAATCAACTATTGAGGTCAAAGGTCACTGGCGGTCGGTGGATCTCTTCACAAACGTGCACAGGGGCAACCTGTCTGCATTGCATTTTAAAAACCTTTTCAACTTTCAAGTGAGCCAACATCTGCCCACATCAGACTTTCCAGTTTGGCTGCAGGTTCTCGCATAGGCTATCATGGTCGGATTCTGTGTCACATTTGAAAAAGTGAAAACTATTGTGCGTATACTCGTATGGCGGATTTTCGAGCATATTTTTGAAAAAGTGAAAAATGTGCAGCATATTATACCTATTGCATATTTTGAAAATTTTCGAGCATATTTCGGCCAAAAAGATGGCATATTTTCATGCATATTTGAGCATTTTTGCTGGCATATAATTCCGCTCCCTGGTTCGGACCAATAAGTTATTTGGACCATTTTATCTCCGAGGGTTCTCGGAGGTTACAGTGAAGGCTGGCATTCAATGAGAAATTCTTGGCACCAAGGCCTGGGTATGAGTATGTTGATTGATTTGGCAAGATTCCCTTTGGCGTGCCTGTTTTGTTTGGTAAGCTACTGTCTGTTTTCAAATGCTCAAAATTGCTCTTTTGCTTTGCCTCCGGTGGAAAATTTCCAAACTTATTCTATTGTAGGCAGCAGACACTTTCCACCCCATCATTTCTGATCTTCCCCTTTGAAACTGAGCAGTTGCAAGGCTGAATTATGAGCAGCAGATAGACAAGGGCCAAAATTCCCAATTTGGCATCATCGGGGGATTAATTACATGGCATAATTATTAACCTTTTGAAACATTTTGTTCTGGTTTTCTGTATAATCCACATTGTTGGAGACACTTTGCTTGATGCAGTGAACTTGAGCAAACCCAGTGTGAAATTGGCACCTTTGCTGACTGTGACTGATGCAGACATTTCATTCTTGTTTACTTCAACTTGCAGGTTCCATTGCATTTCTCGTTCTTTACCTGGTATTCGGCTGGGGCTGCGGACTCGTCTGCAATGTCATTGGCTGCGCTTACCCTGCCTATGCGTCAATAAAAGCAATCGAATCGTCGAACAAGGAGGATGACACAAAGTGGCTGGTCTACTGGGTCGTTTATGGCTACTTCAGCATCGTTGATTTCTTCACTGATATTTTCCTGTCGTGGTTCCCGTTATACTGGGCTGCCAAGGTTAGGACTGTGCTCATGACTTTCTGGAATATGGCGATGGTCTGGTGACTGGTATAATATATCAAACATTCTCAAATTGTGGATGAAAATGGCACTGGTTACTGAAAATTGCGGTCACAAAATTGGCTGACAAGCTGTGCAGAAAAGGGGACACCACCAATGAGTGCAAATTGGGCCACACCACCAATGAGTGAAAAATGTCTCTCTTGGCAGCAACTATGGAAGACAAAACGGCTTTCGTGGTAAACAACTACCAATGTTTCATGCTCTCCAAGTGTTTCCCGAGGAATCCATTAGTATTTCCCTCTCCTCGGAGCTGTAACATGAATTGGGTTGTCCCCGAAGCTGCATGCAAACCTGGATCGTGCTCTGAACAAAGCAAGTCAATTTTGTACTTTGAAGAAATGGTCATTTCAAATGGGCATGCTGTGAAAATAACTGACAGAAAAGTTGGTGACATTGTTCTAAGAAACGCCAATGCATGCCATCCAGAGAGGAGACATTTGAGATTTAATTTTGTTTCTGGCAGGAAAAATTGAGAAAGATGAAAAGAAGGGAATATGACTGAACGCAATGGGCCCGCAGAAGTTTTTGTCCTCGTGGCATGATAATAATTATTGGTGCTTGAAAACCTAAAAGCTGATTAAAGCAAGTGGAAACTGGAAGACACGATGGTGAAATAAAATAAAATAAACTTGTGCTTGAATCCAGGTGGAGAGACTGCTGCTGGTGTGCTTGGTCGTGATGTTTCAATTGGCATGACCAAAATTGACCAAATCTCACCAACATTCACTCATTCTTTGTTGGGTTGGACTACTTGATCTCTTCCCCATTAATTTCTATGAGCGTTGTGGGGGAGAATTAGGTTGGGGGGAGTTAAGGGAGAGTTGCAGTTGGCACATCCGGTGCTCCAAGTGTAGATGAAGAAAAGGGCAGGAACTGCTAACAGGAGAAAAGGGCAGTGGATGGAAATTAAGGGCACTTGTGAAACTGAGGGCACCCGAAAGAGCGCGAAGCCCAAACGGGGGTCTGAAGGGTGGAGCCTCCATGAAACCCAAGCAAGGTTTCAAGGAGGAGAGCTCCTGCCGGGAGGGTCTGGGGGCAGACCACAAACCTTAAACTTTTAAATTGCTGAAAAATTACCAAAAATGGCAGGTATGCTGGCAACTTTTTATTTGGCTGACACCAGAGGTCCTCCTTTTCTGTCATTGTCTGTGAGGACCTGTTGTGCAATGGCGATGGAATTAAGTCATGCATGCAAAAGCTACAATTGCTGGGGTTTCATTAACCCTAACACCTGTGCCAGATGGCACAAACGGGTCATTTTTCCCCGTAAAAATGTGGTTTTGAAAGTTTCAGACCTGTGCATCCTGAAGTGTGTCACATTTTAGCCCTTTTGACCTGTGATGTACCCTTTGACTAAAAAATCAGAAATTTTCTGAAATTAGGGGGGTCGTGCCAGTTGACACAAGCTTGGTTTTCAAACTCTCTCTCTCTCTCTCTCTCTCTCTCTCTCTCTCTCTCTTTCTTTATCTCACTCTTCCTCTCCATGTTCCTCTCCCTCTTTCTCTCCTTCTCCCTACCTACTTACCTTCTCCCTACCTACTTACCTTCTCCCTACCTACTTACCTACCTAATTACCTACCTACCTACTTACCTCCATCCAGGCCACAGTCCCCTTACTCCTTCGTCCCTTCTTCAGTACCCTTATCCATTCGTCCCTTCTACATTCACCGTAGTCCTATCTTCCTGTTGAGTCCTTTTACACCCTGTCTCTTTTTATTTATCTTGTGATCTCTCATTCTTTGAAAGATTCTTATCTTTTTCTTGTTCATAGACTATTTGATTTCTTATTATTTCAGAATTTTATGGCTCAAACACTCTCTCATACAGAATTTGCTCAATCCAACTTTCATTCTCCTCCGCCCCTCGGTGGGTTGTCTTAAAGAGAAGTTGAAAGTTACCAAGCCTGAGCCACCTGGCAAAATCGACAAAAATACAGCCGTGGTGATGTCATGGTTGAGTATGAATGAAAGAAGTTTTCTCTGCCCTTTGGTGGTGTCTCTGAGTGTCTGTACAAATTCCAATACTGAAAATAATCAAAAACTTTTTGTAGGAAGGACGTGCAATACCAAGCTTGTGCCAGGTGGCACAAAATTGTCAATCTTTGTTAATCTCCCTGTAAAAAAATGTGGCTATGAAAGGTTCAGACCTGTGTGTGTATCCTGGAGTGGGTCACCAATGTACCATTTTCGCCTGTGATGTGCCAGGGTTAAGAAAAAAACAAAAATTTGTTGAAATTAGGGATGAAAAATAAGCCGTGCCAGTTGGCCCAAGTTTGGTATAGAAACGCACGGGGGGACGTTGGGTTAAGAACTATGAATTGTAGAGATAAAAGATGCCCTGTTAGAAACCTGCACTACAACCTATTTGAAATCCCACTTACCTCTTATGTTTGACTAGTGTTTTACCAAAATTGCTCATTCAGAAGAAATTATTGAACTCATTCGTTTGGCAGGTAGGTATGTTAGTTAGGCTTATACGTATGCAGGTATCTGCCCATGTTATTCCGGCTTTCTGACTTTGCTTTCCTGTTTTATCCATAGTTTGACATTTCAGGTGAACGACCCTTTCAATTTCAGGTCAATTTGTTTGTTTCTTCCCAATTTCAATCAATGTTTTGTTGCTTTTTGTCACCATGTGGCATTGGCAATGTAGCCAACCACCGGCCACATATGTAGCTGTCCGTTTAGAATAGCAAACGATGAATCGACATTGTTGCGTTTGTTTCTGCTTTCTGCTGCCTGAGCAACAGCAGGTAAAATATGACTCCCGGAAATAACACTTGAATGTCAAAGGGAAAACACATTGTTTGGTTATACATTGTGGCAATCTCTCGTGTTTATTTCTACTGCATCCAAAAGAGTCGTTAAAATATGAGTTCCCGAAGCAACACTTAAATTTTAAATGTGAAAATCGCATTTGGTTTTCTTGTTGCAACCTGTCGTGTTTATTTCTACTTACGGCAAAAGAATGGGTAAATATGAGTTCAGGAGGCGGCACTTAAATGTTTGAATTCTCCTCACTCGAAAGCCCCACTCCATGAAAAGGTAAAGGGCCTCATTTTGACTTTTCGTGGGAGATGGGTGCAGGTGGCAGAAAACGTTTTCAAGCATGGGTTGCAAGTAAAAAAACACTCCAATTTATACAGTACCTAAATACGAGGACAATGTTAAGAAAGGGTGGTCACTTTTGTCCCTCTCTGCAGAATGTGGGCCTAGTGCTCCCTTAAATACCATCTGAATCGTGTCTCGACCTTGTTCCCGTGGCAATAAAGATCAGGTAGGTCTATGTGAAAATGAGAACAATGGACATCAGCCCTTCCATATCGGCATCCCTGAACAAATAAAAGTACTATTTTGTTATTTTGTTCGTCATTTCAGTGCATCTTCCTGACATGGTGCTTTTTACCAGTGTCCTGGAACGGATCAATGGTGCTCTACTCGAAGGTAGTCAAACCGCTGTACTTGAAGCATGGAGACAAGGTGGATGCATTCATCAACAACGTAGTCGGCAAGGCTGCAAAACTGGCTGACGGTATGTTCAATGTTGCATTCGTATTCTCATGCATAGTGGGGTCATATCTTGGGTCAAATGCAGGTGCAAACGTTTTCCAAATGAATAAGGGACTTCCTAATAATTTGCCTCTTTTTGTGACGTTTGCTCCACATCTGTTTAGGCCCTACAAAATGCAAGTACCAAGTGCTCTACTCGAAGGTCAAACAGGCTGTCGGCTGGAAAGGCCCATCACATGTGGTGAAAACACATGGAGCCAAAGTTGTACTAAAAGTCCCGTCATATTGCTCATTATTGCTTGTCTCATGTTGTCCTTGTTTCCTTTTGTGGATTTCGGTCTGCAGGCAGTTTGTTCCCCCTTTTCACAATTTACCCATGGCAGATACGAGCAGTGCGACTGGTGGAATATGAACTGTGTTGGGGGTGATAACCCCAATGTTTACATAAGGAAATACACGAGTTCAAGTTTTCACAGAACATTGTCATCGGGGGGTTATGCTGCCCACAAATTGCACCCTGGACATGAGCCCTAACACAATCCACTGGTGTCCAATCCACTTTGGTCCCACAGGTTTAGTCTCAAAGTTCACGGTCAACTTTTGTCGTCATTCCTGTCACATTTAAAAGAACACCAAGCTTAACCTTTCTGAAAGCATTTTTCAGTGAAAACATTCCAGGCTGGCAGCATGAAAGATGCATCGCAAACAGACCGGCCAGCCATTGGAGGCAAACAGTGGCACTCTGCATCTCAATCCTCCAATCACCGACCAAATTGATCAGGAAACTAGCAATTTTAAGAAAAAACGCTTCTTTTGGAACACCCCCTGCAGAAGGCTGCCCTCTTGGGTCCCTCTCTGTGCAATTTCAAGATCCCTCTTGGTCTCTCAAGGCCCCTTTTGATGGAATGGGGTTGTTGAACTGTAGATGCATTTTCATGAACAACCATGCAGGCCCAACAAGTTTCCAGTCATGTGGATATGTGGAGTAGATAGGCCCTAATCTTTTTATCATTCTGTTTTGTGTGATCATGTCTGTGTTCTCCCACAAAGGCGGCATCGTTTGAACGATGAGGCTTGCTCCAGAATCCACATTTTCTGCAGGTGTGAATTATCATTAAACGAACAATACACAGTTTTGCCGGTAGGCCCTTCATGTGGGTACAGTGGTTTCAATTTCAATGCTAATCAAGAAGCTTGTTTGTTGGCAGATGCTGTGTAGGCTACACAGATTGAAATGAGCCCTGCCATGATGGGTTCTGTTGGGTCGCGTGGTGAAGAGGTTATTGAGAACTGCAGACAGGAAGGGATGGAGATTTTAAGGTTTTTCCAGTTAAAGGGCGTACATTTTTTTCCTAAAAAGGGTGCAGTTGGTTTCTAAAGGAATCTCGGTGAAGGATCTGGGCACAGCGCAGGCTGGTCTGGGGGTAGCCCCCAGTTGTCGGGGTCTGGTGCAGAGCCCCTAGCGGGTGGTTTACCCCAGAAGTTGAAGAAATTTTGTGATTTTATTTATGGTTCATTTTGGGGGAAAATTGGCGTTCGATGATTTTCCTCCAGGATGAGGCAACGACAAGAACTGACAACCAGGCTACCTGAAAAATATTCCCTATTCACAGAAATGGCTTGTCTGTGTCAGAATAAGCTAAAATTTAATTGAAAGCATTTGTACTTCCTTTGTCAGCAGACTGGATTGGATATCAGTGATGTGCCCTGCCTGTGTTTAGACACAGACTCTTCCCCGATTCCAATTTACATAGCCTTCAGTTTCACCACAGCCCGTTCCCTGGGCAGCATCATAAGTTGCAGACTATTTTGAGTGCATCATGGGATGTGTTGCAAACGAAATGCAACCACACCTCGTTTTGACATGGCAGGGGGCGATACCTATACCGAATCTGAGCTGTGGCTGTCTCATTGAAAAATGCTATGTGAAGTCAGAGGAGGGAATGGCCTGTAGTTCGCCTTTTTTGTGTGGTGATGCATCCACAGTGACACCACTTGACAATGATGCACACACTTTTGCTGGGCTTCACACTCCCGTTTTGATACGAGTTAAAATAATTTTTCTGATAATGAATGACATCACCCAGCGTATAATCTCCAAAAACAGCTGGCAATAGTGATGCCGTTTCCGAGCTCCTGGATTTTTGCATTGATGATGAGTTGTCTATTTTTGGACACTGGCTCCTTCCTCTTCAGCACCTTTTATACATTTCGATAAAAATGCAAAAGTGGAAAGCCCAATCTACTCTTGTCATTCTTGCTGTTGTAATCCTCTTCTGATCCAGAAGCCTCAATTGGAGATGAGTGACGAAAGTCCAGAGGGGGCTCAATTTCTCAACAATGACCATTTACACTACAGTACCAACGCTTTGCATTTCAAATAGCAGCATTGTCGGTCGACAGTCATCAGTTCACAGTTGCAGCTTGCTGAGGTATCGATTTTGAGATAGCAGCTTGCAAAAACCCAAACGTTGGGCTATAACTTCCAATCCCCATTGTTGCTCACCCTCAGCTTCAACGCAACAGCTGTCAAATTCAATCGATGGATGCACAGTAGCGACGAGCATAGAAATTAAAAATTTAATGTTCTCAATACAATAATCTCTTCACTGAATAAAGAAAATACCTATGGTTGTTTGGACGATTTGGTTTTCCGAGCGTGGCATGCTTTTGGCTGTTTCTCCAAGCATGGTACGAGTGACAAGTCTTTGAAAGCGGAATTTCGGCAACTGAATTTCTTTTATAGGCTTCTTTTTTCACCACATCTTTACATTTTCTTTGTTTACCATCTCTGTTGTTTTCTGTTTCTTACCATTTTCTGTTGTTTTCTGATTTCAGCTGCGCATAAGGCCACCGAGAAGAAAGATTGAAGTTTTCAGACGGATTTGACAATTTCTAGTTTGTGGCAGTGGCCAAAAGGTGTGCGAATTTCCTTCTGTTTTTTGCGATTTTCCAATTTTTTCCTTCTATTTTAACGGAATTCCTTTTTATTGATGCCATTTTAAATTGTTTTTTTTTTCTTCTTTCTTTCATATCCTTGTAGTTATTTCAATTTCCAAGTTACTTAGCAGGTTCAAATTGTAGATATCAGTGCGACTTTTGTTTTGGTCACTTTTTAAACCCGTCTTGTCAAAATTGACTGAATTCGATTAACGAAAACAAGTTATTATTCCTAGGTGCTGATAAATTTTGCCTTGGTAAATTTGTTGAATTCTCACATTAATGTTCCTGCGTGCCTGGAAGAGATCCGACTGTGAATGCCGAGTCCGAGCTCTTTTGAATTCTGCCTGTTGAGATAAAATATAATGCAGCATAATAAATTTGAATGTCGAATTTTAGCATACCGTCCTAATTCAATCCTTCACTTTCTTTCCAATCTTCAAACATTTTTGGTTAATGTTTGCACATGATTGTAGCATTTTATTGGATATTATCTTCTGAGGTCTTTAAGGTTATTTGGTCTTATGGGGAGCTCTCCATCACCAGAAATTCTGTTTCATATTGTGAGTCGACCTTGCTGATTCCCCCCCCCAAAATATTTGGAATACCAGCCGGCATTGCATCAGTGCTGAACGATTGCTTTGTCGCTCTTACATTTCCCATTGGCATAATTTCAGCTAAGCCAACCCCTAAGCCAGCCTCCGTATCCCACCACTGCCTACTGCTAAGTGATTTGGTCTGAGTTTGGATCTTATTCCAGTAAAGCTGCGTCAGAATGGACAGATTTTTTGATCGGTCTATACAAAACGAATTTGCAGCAGCAGAAATGGGTAACATGATCAATGCTGCAATGCTCTCCTTTACCCATTGTTGCAAGTGACATTCAGTTTTGGACAGGTCATCTAAAAAAGTTGGATGCAAAACATCTGACCATTTTGCTGCGGCTTTAGAGCAACAATACGTTTCATTCAACAATGTTGCAATGTCGGCTGGGCAGGTTTCCAAAATTTTATTAACTTCAGGACTTCTATGAAATGCCACGGTGCGAAATTTCAGCAATGCAGGTAGCTCAGATATCCCGCCAGAGGGCAGGTAACCCTTTTGTGAAAGATAAAGCATAATTTTCAGTAACACAAGACAGCAACAGCGCTTTGCTAAAAAGAGGAACTACACTTAGAATCTGAACTTTGAAACTCAGCTGAAAGTCTGTTACTGGAAGCTGATAACTTTGTTCCTTCTCGTGTGTCTTGTGGTACCTTGTGAAGTGACCTCTGTAATTTCAGCCAATGGAAAATTCAACCAATTCTGTGAGAAAAATGTCAGTAACTTGGAAACCACTACACGGAATCAAAATTCTGCTCCAATAAGCCAATTTCAACAGGGTGATTCTTGAAGGTGGAGCAATGTTGATTGAATGTGTTCCTTGTGCTCGTAGCAATAGCCTGTTAGGTGACAAAAAGAAACCATCTTTATTTGGTACCTGTGGGGGTTGATTTAATTGTCGCACAGCCCTCGGTTTTGAAGGGTGTGTTCCTGGAGGCAAAGAAGGAAATAGGATTCAATGGCAAAATAAGCTCCAGCCCCACAATTTGGAGATATTTGGCCCCCAAGACACTCCAAGATGAGCCCTTTTGGGTGCCTGTGGGGGTGGATTTAAATCTGGAACAGCACTAATTTTCGGAGGACGTGTTCGCCATGGTAAACTAAGAAAAAACGTTCAGTGAAAAAATTCGCTCGGACACCTCCCCCATTCAGATGATGACTCTTGAAAATGATCGACCAGTGGCCTTTTTTGGAACTTTGGGGACAGTTTTTTGCAAAATGGGGGGTTCAAGCGAATTTTTCCACTGAACATTTTATCTTCATTTTACCATCGCAAACGCTCCAGTAAAATACAAATAGATGGCATGTGAGATTTATGAGTGGATCAACCCCTTCTGCACCCAAGAAGCATTTTGGGGGGTTCATATCTCTGAATTAGGGGGCGAATCAAATTTTGTCTCTGAATCTTTTCTCTTTAGTTTACTTCCAGGAACACACTTTCAGAAAACAAGAGCGATGCGACAACTGCATCATTCCCTACAGGCACCCAAAGGGGGCTCATTTTATGGGGACTTTGGGGCGCATACCTGAAATGGAGCACATTTTTTGTCTCTGAACAAGTTAGATTCCTGCAACTGAAACGTGTGAGAACACATGCTATCAAGGTTGCCCCACCTTTACGCAACACCCAGTTTATAGTTTATAGGGTGTCCTTAAAGTACCTGCCACTCACGTTTTTCTTCCGAGTATTTTGTTTGTTTATTTTCAAAGATGTTTGGTCTAAAAAAACCGGACTTGCAGAACAGTAATTACTCTCTCAGCAGAGAGAGAGATCATGACGGGGGCAAAGCTAACTCCGAGCTGCGAGGTAAATTTTTTCCATTGGAGCAGATGGCAAAAATTTACCTCGCAGCTCGGAGTTGGCGTTACCCCCGTCATGATCTCTCCGCTGCCTGTGAAGTGAGAATTATGAAGAACACAAATTTGCAAAGAACGAAACAAACAAAAGAAAAGAAAACGTTTTTATGTAACAAAGGGACTTTGTGCAACTCTCAGAAGCGACACCCTGTATGCAAGTTGACATTTTTCTTTGCTCAGCGACCTGCGAGCAGTAATTGGAAAGTTAGGCCTGGTCTCTCTGCAGTCTGGCATAAAGTTGAAAATCTTTTATCTTGTGTTTTACTCAGGGTGCATGTTTTTCAGCGGTTTTTAAGTCAAGATTTTCTTTCATCAATAAAGTGTTTTCCTGTATGCATACTCCGACGCCACATGCGTTTGTTCTTGGCTCGGTCCTTGTAGCTTTTCCCTTGGGTGTTTTTCACCATCGCGATGGTGCAAGCCAAACCATTCTGATTTCGGAAAGTCCCAAACATTTCCCCGTTTTTCCATAGTGGTTGTAATTTTCCGGTAGATATGGGTGCAGTGCAAAAAGGGGCTGGTTACCGAAGAACTTTTGAAATATTTGGGTTGATTTTGGGTGGCGTTCCAAATGCCAAACTTTCCTTTTGGCCACTTTCGCAAAATTTCCATGAGAACTCCGAGTTTAGCAGGGTCCTGAATTCAAACATTCCAGACAATCAGCACATCATATTTTGAAACAAGTGATCCTGAGATGCTCGAAATTCAGAGGTCATGCTTTTTCAACTTCAACCGTGCTTGATCCAGACGAACTCCAGTGTTCGAAGACTTTCGGTGGGCAGCGTGTACTTGTAAGAGGCACATTATTGCGGAAAATGGTTACAGGAACCAAGGGTGTCCGGATCCCAAGCGGTTGGTTGGATATGCTGCTGCCGTTTTGGAATGAAATTGCCGTGATTTTTCAGGCGAGGTTCAATGAACAAGGGTTGCATCTATTCGAAGACTGGGTGGAAAGGCAGCAATATATCATCCTTTTAGGTAGGCAGGCTAACAGAAACGAGTTAGCAGTGAATGTGCTGAAATGTTCGATGAACTGAGCTTGAGGTGTGGTAACGTCCAGTCTTCGGAGGACGGGACAGACAATTCCATCTGCAAAGTGAGAGCCAACAATTCCATCTGCAGAGAGCCAACAATGAGTGCTGTTGTTGTCTCGTCGTGGTCGGAGAGACAACTGGGATTTGGAAACTCCCCTTTGGTTCCTGTAACCACTTTCCATCACATTGCCCAAGGAATGGAATGAAAAGATTAGATTTTAGTCCAATTACGTAGGGTTCAAAACTGAGCGATTGTGCATCAATTTGTGAAAAAGAACAAGCAAACGAACTATACAGGGTTTCCCAAAATTCACTTGACAACCCCAGAAAAGTGCATTACAGTTTTGAAGCAACTCTGGAAGCTTGGGAAGGAGTTTGTTCCAATTCAAATGGATAACACCTCCAGCCGGCAGCCTGCCCAATCTGAACCTGAAATGTGTTGAAATAGCTCCACAAGAGAAGATTGAAAGCTTGCAAATGGCAGGGGTTGTCAAGTGACTTTTGGGAAACCCTGTATATCTATGAACAGCAACAATCTTCCGCCACGACTCGTAACTGCCAAGTGGGAAATTAGGTGACATTCTGGGTGGTATTGTGTTATTTTCATGGGAATCCCACAAAAAATTGTGAATTACCATAAACTCAACTCCAGCTACTTTTTTTTTTTGGTCAAATGAGTCCAAAATTGTGAAAAAGGGATAAATTGTTGTTAAAATTGAAAGGGAAAGATATGGAAAGGGATAAGACTGTTGCTGAAACATAGTATTTGGTTAGTGCATCCTTCAACATTGTCGAGGCCTCACCTATATGTCGCGACACCCTGCACAACACTGGATCAACCACAATTCTTGATAAACAGAAAATCACTCTTCCAAGGAAATTTTACTGAAAAGGGTTTGACGTAAAGCACCAATCCATTGGAACCCAGCACCAAAAATGTGCTTTTTAGGGTGGCAAAGACCAAGAGAGAGAGAGAGAGAGGGATGGAGGGAGAGATTCTGCTGAGATACATGTTTTTTTCTGTGGTTCCACACATCCAAGAATGGGTTCGACTGTTTTAAAATAAAAAGAGAAAAAACCACAGCAGCAGAGAGGCCAACAAGAAATGAAATAGAAATACAACTGCCACACATTATTGGGCTTCTCGGTATTTGTGGAAGAAAACGGAACGAACAGGCATCTTTTTTCATTTTATAAAATGTCAACAATAGCACAGACTTTTAAGCAGCAAAAACAACATAAAATGGGAATGGTTTCACATTCCTGCACAAATTGACCAATCGAATAAACCTTTGTTAGTTCCATGCTGAATGGCAAATTTTCCCTTTGCCGGGTGTGATCCTGCCAAGGATGTTTAAAACAATGCAGCATCAAATTCCAAGTTAATATTTTTAGTCTTTTAAGATCTGCACAAAAAGAGACACTTCTCCCGAAATTTCGGATTGGTGACATTCAACCGAGATGTGACTAGAGAACTAGTCGGTTGAATTTTGCACCAGCAGGCTGGTTTTTCTTGACTTTGTCGACAGCCCTTATGTGATGTGGCCCATTTTGAAATTTAATTGTCTTCCATCGAACTTTCCACCAAAATAAAAACACAAAAAAAATAAAATAAAATGACGTAAAAATACTAATAGTCTTTCAAATTTTGAAGTTGGAGACTAGGAAAGCATAATTTTGGCCATGTGTGTGCAGTTCGTTTTTGAACAATGAGTTGTGTCTCTCAATAATCCTTCTTCACATACTTTACAACTACCTGGTTGAATTTGACAGTTGCTCGAGCAAGAGGACAGAAAGAAGCATGACTTGTTTAGTAGAATGCAACCTGGCTGAGCAAAGCACCCCAATCTCTCCCGATCAGGTCATTTTCGTGCAAAAAATGCAAGCAACACCTTGTGGAGGCAAAGTTTCAATCACGTGCCAACACGGCGGAGCATGCATAACTTTTTATGGCAAACAAATTTGGTCTTGCCCAATCCAGCATTGAGTGGATGGATGCAAACAGCCAATCAGTTTGCTCTCATAGAACTCTCGTCTCACTTGCTGGTGAACTCAACAAAAGGTGCTGCTGGAATACACCGGTAACCTCCGGTACAATAATTACAAAACGACCACCGTCTCTGTCTCTGCCACCGTTCTGAGCACACGACACAAGATGTGAAAAATGGCAGAAAACCAGACACCAGCAATGTGCGTGTTTTCAAGCAATGGACTGACAAATGCAATCAGTCATTGAGAGGACGAAACGACAAAAAATTTGAAAAAACAACAAAGAACGACCCTAACAAAAAGAAACAAAACACACCCCCTTCCCCCATCAAAACCATCAATTCGACCCGTTCACGCAGTAAGAAAGGACAGTAGGCATGACAAATAATTATTGTCAGTCAGGATGAGTGTTTATCCAAGTCTGTTTTGTCAGTCTTGATGAAGTTTTCGCACTCCCGCAGCGTCTGTTGGAGGTCGTTGTAATTAGCCAGTTTGCATGCTTCGTCGAGGGATGCCCACTGATAGGACTGGTGCTCATCCGACAACCAGATGCCAGCACTGAGATTGGTCAACTCGGCAAGCCAGTAGACGACCGTCTTCTGTTGACCCCTGACCTGGTACTATGGATAAACAAATCGAGTCGTACAGGCCAAAGAGGTTAACACAGTTACCTACCAGACAAGAAGCAAGTAATTCAAAATTCAGTAAAATTTAACCAGAAATAATGTTTCTACATTTTCTGTCCCAAAAACAAAAGAGAATTATTTATGCTTCTTTTTTGTTTTGCATCTTTTAGGGTTGCTAGCGAAGGAGTTTTTATTATATAGCACAGGCTTCCTCTTACTTACAGCACGGTGCTTCGGCGTCTCATCAATGCAGATTAATAATACAGGGTGTCCAAAAAGTCACTCACCAATGGGCTATGGGTTTATATTTCAATGAAACTGTACAAAAAGTGCGAACCGTCTCGTTCTTGCCATTCGTAGAGTCGCTGTTCATACTCAGTAAACAACATGACTATCTTGACTCTCTGTTCCGAAAACGCAGGCATTTCAATCACGACCAGGTGAAGCGGCAAAACACTAACAAGAAGCACGCTCGCCAAAAAGTGAACTGACCCTTGTGCACGAAACGCGCTATTCACCCGCCAAAACGAAGGAAAAGGGAGAGGAGGAACGACAGCAAGCCTCGCAGAATTAGGACGACTCCACAGTTATCAAGACAGAAGCCCAACGCAACTTTTCACAATACGTTTCGCCTCAAGCCACTGTCCATTGGTGCGTGACTTTTTGGACACCCTGTATACAAGTTCAACCGCTGCTGATGTGCCAAACAATCCCATTTACTTTTTGGAGGAGACCATATTTGGCATTCTATTCGGAAGAATCTACCAAGGACAACTTCCCTTTTGAATCACACCGAATGATCTCACGGGTGCTATGATACCGCCTCGTAAATGATCAAGATTTTAAATGAAAATGAAGACTTCCAAAGTTTTCTGGCAGAAATTTAATTGCACCTCTGCAAGGAACATAAAAAAGGAATGATTGACTTGGATTTCCCTCAAGGAAATCGAATTCCCTACGGTACTCGCATCTCCAACACTAAAACTTCTTTTCAAGACATTTCACAGGTAACAAATCGAGACATGCAAATGCCAGGTGTCCATCAACATCCTACGGATACCCCCTTCGTAGGTTTTTTTCAAAAAATTACCTGCCATATTCACAGAGATTTGCTAAAGCCCCTTTCTGCACGACCATCATCCTTTTAAACATCAGCACTTTATCCCATTTTCACTTCACCACCCTTGGATTTCTGAGCCTAGACTTTAAAAATCCAAGTCTGCGAATGTTTGGAGGGGTTATCCATCACCATTATTTGGCTTCAGATCAAATCAAAAAACGGAATGGAATGATTCTCACCTTGAGAATCTTTTGAAATCCGGGAACGATATGATAGTCTTTTGGCTCCAGGCCTGATTCCTCTTTCGTCTCCCTGATGGCTGTAGTCAAGTCAGTTTCACCAGGATCGACATGACCTAAAATGTTGAGAAATGAGAATCAGTTAAAATAACATAAGATTATTGACCGGATCTTTTCCCTACTTGCAAAAACGAGAATAAACATTTCATCATCCCGATTGCACCATTCCAGGCAGAGGCATCACATGTCCCTTTGAACAAGAGCGCTGGCAACTGGCAAGGCAAATCAAAATCACCCAGCGTTCTGTCAATTTTCATTTCTGGAGAGAGTGTAAAGTCACAAAAACAATGACTCCCAAACAGAGTTCAATGGGCTGTAAGATTTTTTGCAGGTCTTCTTGAAAAAGTTGCCAAATGCAGTGATTGACATTTTCATCAAGCACTTCAGCAGTCTTGTGCTGAAGTGGGCCATGTTTGCATATTGTTTAAGAAGAGATGACAAACCTGGATAAATCAGAGAAGTTAAGAACTGGTGCCGACATATTGGCCATGCTAACTGGCAAATGAACATTGCCTGTTCATAGAAAGAAATGAACATTGCCTGTTCATAGAAGGAACAGATATGGCACAATGGTTTCATGGCACACAATGACAGGATGATTCATCAATTTCAAAATGCCAATGAAGTCAGCGGACTGTCTGGTCGAAAGACGACAGAGGTGCAGATGGATGAACAAGTCACGAGAGAACTGAACTGCATCGAATTCATTCACCATTTTTCACATTGGCCTGAAGTTTTGCGACTTGCAAAAACCTGGATCGATGTGTGAAACCACCAAGTTTCAAGTGGTTTTAGCAAAGACAACCATTCTTAATATTTATTGAAGCCCCTCCCCAAAGGATAGTCCCATAATTGTTATTGTTTATTGGCCAAGCTGGTAGGTATAGAACAGTGATCAAATTTTTCCACAACCACGACAAAATAAACCGACTGAAAGCAGAATGCTGAAAATGGCAGTGTTAAAATCCTGGTAATCGACGAATATACGGCCCACCCATTCATGGACGCACCAAATCCGGTGGGTCGCATGTTCGTCGATAACCAAAATCTGTTTATAATGCAGCAAGTTCAACACAAACAGACCTTTTGGTGGAGTCCAGTGATGATCTCCATAAGATGCCTGCATCAGCAGATAGTGAATTCTGCTTGAGAACTCCTTGAAGATAATTAGTCCAGCTGCTCGGAGCTCATTCGCTGCAGCGCTTGCCATGTGATGTCACTTGCACTCATTTGACGTTGCACATTGTCATTTCAGTTATTTAGGCACCGCCTTTCAGTAAACTTGTCACTATCAAGTGTCAGATTGTAAATTACTGGTGTAAAAGAATGAAGAATTGAATGAAGGAATGCAGAAGCAGGCTATTCACATGAAGCGGTCCATATCCACTGACCGAAACTACCTTCACAAGTGGTCAGCAAAATGTTTGGTGAGTTCGGCCCTGAGTGACTGCAGGTGCCAAGAAGAACAACAGCATCCTTGGAAACGATTTCACGAGATGTTCTTCCCATCTCACACTGAACCAAGCCTTTTCCTTCAACCCTCGGGTGTACTGCCCTGCCTTCAAAATGTCATGTATGCAAAACCTTGCTGCAGATATTTTGGTGCGGATTTTGTGGACTCATTGCTGGGTTCTCCCTTTGTAAGCTGCTATGAATTCTTCACATTCCCGCATAGCCACCCGAAGATCATGCTTATCAATAAGTTCACAGGCATGCTCAAGGTCGACCCATTGATAAGATTGATGTTCGGCAGAAAGCTTGATATCGACATCAAAGTTGGTGATCTCGGCAAGCCAGTAGATGACACTCTTTGGACAACCTTTGACTGGATACTTGAAAAAAAAAATAAAAAAAAATAGAATTAACGTGTGCTTTTATTTTCGAATAAGAAAACCCAGGCCGAAATGCTGGACAGAATGAATGCTCTAAATGCAGATGCAGAGCAGGCTTAGCTCAACCCTGCATATTCGGTTCGGCACAGCCAGAGTTCAGCATGATGCCACAGCTCTGGAGCACCAGGTATTCATGTGACAGAAGATGCCTTCAACAGTGATGCCGTTGCAACGATGCCCTTGCAACGATGCCCTTGCAACGATATGCCAACGATGCCTTTGCAGCGGGGAGAAAGCAATATGGTAGGTAGCCTAGTAGCCTACCTATCTACCTTGGTTGTATTGTCATGGAAATCATCAATCATGGGAAGCATCATGCCATGCGTTTATAGGAAGCATCTCTTGCCTATGGGGGCAATCAAACCTGGCATAGTGGGCAAGAGGCAAGCTTGAGGCACCTAACCTGTCATCACATGAGGATGCTCTGCTTCTGACTTAAAGTGAGCTTTCTATCAGTAATTTTGCCATAAATTTCAGGAATCCCTGTCAAAATTGACATGAATTTATATTTTGTCTTTAAAATGTTCAAAGCTCCTCACATGTAGAGTCTTCTGACAGTCTGAAATGATGTGGTAGTCTGTTGGCTTCAACCCTGATTCTTCTTCTGTTTCTCGCACTGCAGCATCGAGGTCCGTTTCTCCAGACTCAACGTGACCTGACGAAAAATTAAATAATGGCACTTGAAGATGGCCAAAATGAAATATGTTGGCAGGTCCTCATGAAAGCCTAAAAATCCCCATTCATCATGATGGTCATCACTCATCAGTTAGCCTAAATTGGCTGAAATCAGTTGGCCTAAATTTGCTGAAATCTATCACATTCTGGGATGTTGCATTTTTTTGTTTTGTTTTGTTTTGTCTGCGCAACAACAAAGCAAAGTGTCTGATTTCAAAAGGTCAGTTAAGATCATGTTCAGCAACTTTACCTTCCTCAAATTGGTCCACTCGCAGAATCTCTTTTTCACTCGCATTGTTCAAGCAAAAACTATTGGATCAATTTTTGCATGGCAACAAGTTTTGCAGGAATTCGGAAAATCCTTCCGTCATTTGCCCATTTAGGTAGGTACCTACCTACCTAATTTTCCTGCCACAAGAAACCTAGGCACCTAAACTCAAAACTGATGCAATCTTAACTGGTCAAGCCCGAGTGACGTACAGTTACGTCCGCTAAAAAAAAACTGGGCGTACGAGCGACGTAGGTAAATGTCAAGACCGACATGATGTCATTGTACGAACGACGTAAATGAACGTCCGCATGGGCATTCCATTTTCAAGGGATTTGAATTTAATTACCTAATATCAGCACCACTCAAGAATATTCACAGCCGGAAAGAGGATAAAACAGCGATCCAGCAGACGTTTATTCCGCCAAAATCGGTCCAACCGTTCTCATTCAGCGCACTTTTCAAATTTCCCGCTTCTCTCTCTCGAGTTCCTGTTGAAGGCGCCTTTTTTCCCGCTCGCGCGACATCTGCCGCCCGCCGAAATTTGAATTTTCGGGAAGTTGAAAGACGCGCGAATTAGCAGACGCTTGTTTCGCGTGAATTGCTGGATTCGTTCAGAAATGGCGTCGTGTTCAAATTTCCTGTTTTTTCCAGTTTTTGCTCAATTTTGATGCGGTATGAAGCGTTTTGTGGGTATCTTAGCCGTTTTTTTGTGCGGAGGTGTTTTTTTTTGTTGAAAACATTAAATTATAGGCGATTTTAATGACACAGAGCAGAAATCTGGCTTCGTTGGGCGGGAAATGCATACATTTCCGATTTTTCGAAAATCCTTGCAGGAATTATTAATTCCGGCGGGGGCGACACTCCGTGTTTCCGAATGGTGCGGAAAAGCATTTTAAAACCAGAATTCGTAATTCCGGGCTTGACCGGATAAGACCGTCAATGATGCATTTGGTGACAAGGATGCACAAAATCTAGGGCTATTTCTACTACATTTCTTTTATTTCCACATTTCTTCTGCCAACTACATCTCATTTCCATTTCTACCACATCGGCCTACCTACTACATTTCGAGGGCTAGGTAACTGCTACACTCTATTTCGGACCTTTACCTGTCACAAAAATTTTTAAATGCAGGTGAACTTTTACATTTTTAAATTATTGTTTGTGGTTGATGTTTTGGCAGAACTCTTCATTATATTCAATCGGTACTGTAGGTATGGTATCAGAAAAGAGAATAGCTGCAAGATTAATCACCCTTTGGCGGAGTCCAGTGCTGCCTGTTTTTCGAAGTCCTCAGCAGAAGATATGCAGTTTGTCCAGAAATGTCTTTCCAAATAATTAACCCAGCTGCACGAATCATCTCGTTTGGCCAGGCCAAACCCACAGAGGATGAGACTTGTAGTGAATGCAACTGCTATAGTGCTACATAAACTTTCAAACCCAAATCCAATCCATGGAAGCGTAATTCAAGATCTTGCCAACAATTATTATTCTGGCAAAATGTGCGTGAATTTTCCTTAAATCCATCAAAATCCCCTTGCAGCTTTGGAAATTTGGTAGGGCCTACCTATCAGGACCCGGACCATTTTTTCACTGAAAACAGGAAAAATCTGAAAACTGCTGTTTTTGCTCGTCATGGGGTGATTTTGGAGGTTCTTACATTTTTCACAAATTTTTACCTTTTGCACTTTTCATGCCCAGACGGTGGATGTGAACATTGACACAGCACGCATTCCCTCGGAACACATTAGAACTTGGTACCCATCACCAGACAGACACCAACGATTTCCACTTCCAACAGATGGGTCTTTGCCCTTGCACACGCAAGCACACCTGACCTCCCTGCATCCATCTCACTTCCTTGCCCTATTCTTTTTTTTCAAGGTTGGAATAAAAAAAGGAAAAGGCAATTTGGCAAAATTGTGCACAAAAGCATTCAAGATATGATAATCACACAGACAAAATTTTTTGCCAAAAAAAAAGAAGAGAAAAAATAAGAAAAAAAAAATTCGGTTCGCGAACCATGGGCGAGATGGCCCGGTTTTGAGGGACAAGCGAATTTGCGGAACCAATGAAAGGCGGCAGGTTAGGTTAAATTCGGTTATGGCAGGTGGTAAAATTAGGTTATGTTAGGTAGGTCAAGGCCTTGGTCAGATTAGGCTATTTTTATTACTAGTTCATTAGCGATTTTGGCACAAAATAAGCTCGCATTGTCCCATGAAATACAATATGAGCAGAACCCTGTAGGTGCAGCTGCTGACTCCATTATTTACATCTATCATAATCTCATTCAGACAGGAACACAGGTGGCCAGGTGGGCGTGAAGTGAACGTGAACACCGATTTCACGTCGTCAAGCAATGGTCATTGTAAGATCTTTGAAATGGTACATTCCCATAGGGGGGGGTAGGGGGGGTTACCCCCCCCTGGCCGAAGGCCAGGGGACCCCCCCTGGCCGAAGGCCAGGGGACCCCCCTCCCTGGGGCCGAAAGGCCAGGGGACACTCCTTCCTGGTTGAAGGCCAGGGAGGGGGTCCCCTGACCTTCGCCCCCCAGAAGGGGGGTCCCCTGGCCTTTTCCCCCCCCGGAAGGGGGGTCGAAGGGGGGACCCCGGACCCCCCTTCTTAGTCAAAGGCCACGGGACCCCCCTCCCTGACCGAAGGCCAGGGGGACTCCCCACCCCCCTCCCTGGCCGCCAAGGACCAGTGAGATGAGATCCCCCTCCCTGGTCGAAGGCCAGGAGACCCCCCTCCTTGGCTGTTAGGCTAGAGACCAGCCTGCTCGAATCGAACGCCCCGACGGATCCCACAGGTAACCTGGCTGCCACGGAACCCTCTTGGAAGGTCTCCTCTGGCCAAGGGGACGCTTCAAGGATGGCATTTTGGCAACCGCCATGATCGATAGCAGAGAATGGTTCGTTCGTTTTCCGTGCTATTATTCACAACTGGAGAAAGAGGGGAAGTGGCTCACCATTTACTGACTTGCCACAGGCTTCTCAATTCTAATTCTGCAAAATTTCCGATAATAATAAGAAATAATAACAGTGATAGGTAGTGTAGGTATGTATATTGCATGTAGTTTTGTAGTTTTTCGCAGAAATGCAAAAAGAGAAGGTTCTTTTGAATTGAGAAGGTTGGTTTCCCCCCCCCCTTTCCTCAATGATGTGATTGGTTTGTTCATCTCACTTTTTAGGTGATAGGACGACACATCACATGTACATAGGTGTTCTTTATTCTTTCACTTCCACCATTCTGAAATCACCCCCATGGGCGGCCATCGACCTGCTCCACAAGCATTATTCGCCTCAGAACAGAGTACTTTTTGGAAAATACTGCTTGTCCCCATCTTCACCATCACCTTCCTCCAAGTCCAACTTTGGTCTTTTGCCCCGTTGTTGAGGATCATCTGACCTCATGTGGTTTGCTTTAACCCATGCTTTTGTATATCTGGCAGCTGGAAATTCTTCGAGTTTGTCCGGTCCATTTATCCGTATTCTCATAATTTTGTCCAGATTCTCTGGCAAGAGATGTGATCTTCTGCTGCCCCTGATGTGATTCATAACTGAGAACCCCCTCTCTGCATCTGCACTGCCAATGGGTAGTACCATCACTGTTCTTATCAAGTTTTTGGAGTTTTCTGTCCAGGCCACGTCAGTCTTTTTTAAGAAAAAGGACCAGAACGTCTGGGCTGCATTAAGTCGTTGACGACAAAAATCTTGATGAGTAATTAAGCTCCTCAATAGTGTCTGCCAGTCTTCCCAAAGTGAGTAGAATTGCCATCCAAAAATATTACACAAGTCCACTAGTTCTTGTGATCCGTAAAACGAAACTAAATACACGATATGAATGCCTTACTCTCCAGTTCACCCCAAGCCTTAAGTTATGGAGTATTCACTGCACAAACTCCAACTTGGAGTTTATGCAGCGAACCAGAAGCTGATTTCCTTGTTGCAGTAAATTCTGTCTCAGTCGGTGTCTCATGTTTTCTCCAATATCAGAAGAGACTGATTATCGCAGGAAGGGGCAGCAGCAGAGAATCTATTTTCTTCTTTGTTCTCTCCCATTCAAAACACGCAAATAGTTGCAGCCTTATTCTTTTTTCTCTCTTTTTCTCTTAAAGGGACCAGCCAGTAAGCAATCATGTTCTGTTCAACTGTTTTGTTTCTGCCAGTGGAAAACTAGGCTACCTACATCAGCAAACAATATTATGTCATTTTCAAAAAGGAAATTAAAAAGAATTTTATATCAAATTCGTGCTCAGAATTTAGAGCCAAATCAGGGTGTCCACCATTCTTGAAAACCTGGAATTGTCGGGAATTTTTTTCTTTATGCAAAAGTCAGGGAAATTTCCACAAGAAATGGGTAAAGTCAGGGAATTTTCAAGAAGAAGTCGAACAAGAAGAACTCAAAAAGATAAAGTGACTGTCACTGTCTCTGGCATATGATTTTGGCCTTGAGAACACAAATTCAGCACCGAAAATGTAGCCTAAATTTCAAAATTTCTTCGGCTTCTGGGGGGCTCCGCCCTCCAGACCCCCCGCCAGGGGCTCTGCCCCTTGGAACCCCGCTGGGGCTCCGCCCCAGACCCCGGTACTGGGGGGCTCTGCCCCCAGACCCCCCGCCAGGGGCTCCGCCCCAGACCCCGTTTACTGGGGGGCTCCGCCCCCAGACCCCCCTTCGTATAATGTCTTTCCCCCCCCTAAGACCCGTGCCTTTGGGAATGTCTGATGGTAATTGGTCATTGACTCAATCCGATTGGCATCCGTTTGAAACCTGGTTTAAAAAACAACAAAAAACCAATGATCATCGACAAACAACACGTCAATGAGCACTCTTGAGCATCGAAAAATGTTTCTGATTCACTGAAAGGCCAGACGTGAAACAAAAAAAAAAATGAATTGAATGCAGAATGCAGAATTCCATTCCAGCAGATGACAAATCAGGGCGCATTTTCGTCTTTCGAAATTTTGCGTCGATCGGATCAAATTTCGAAATTTTGGATCAGAGAAAAATTGTCTGAATGGGCCCGTCTCTGGGGGGTGCTCTCCAGTGCACTCCAGTGAACAAAACGCTCCTGAAGTTTTCTGGTTTTAAACATTGTTTTTGGCATGTACATTGAACATTTACCTCAATATGCTTTCCTTTTGCTTACCTTGTGTCACTCTGCCTTGCTTGATTGAGAAATGTGAAACCGTGTTATCGGTATCGGTATCAGATTTACTCTGTTCTACAGGTTTTCATGCCATAAAGGCAATCATCAATTGTGAACAGCAGAGGTTCATCATGTACCAGGGAAGGGAGGGGAAGGGATGGGAAGGGAACGCGACCGTCGGCTGCATTATCGAAAGGAGGGGTAAAGGGAAAAGGAGGGGAAAGGACCACGAAGAGATCATCGGAATGTGGATGAGGCCAAGTTATATAGCAATCACTTCAGACACCCAAGCAGACACACACACATACACAACCAGGCAAGATCCAACCTTGAGCAAACTCTAACACTCATTTCCTCATGTATATCACAATGCAGATTCACATCACAATCTCAAAAAAATACACACAAAAGTGGAAAAAACTAGGTAGTAAAAATAGAACTTACCAAGAAGATAGGGATGCAGGTGGTATGTAAAAAAAAAAGAAAAGAAGCAAAAAAAAGAAGGAAAAAGGAAAAAAAAAGAAAAGAAAAGGATAAAAAAAAGAGGAAAAAGGATAACAAAGAGAAAAAAGAAGCAAAAAAGGGGGATCTCAAATTTTGGAAGAAAGTCACAATTTAGATGGAACAACTGATTCGAGAGAAGACTGGCAGGTACACGGAATGAAAGAATAGGTAGGTAGGTACCTACTTCAAGATGATCTTGGATGGCAAATAAAGGCAAAGTTTGAAGCACGATAAGGGATGAGAGCATTTTAGAGCAATACGTGAGTACCTACCCTATCCAGTGCACTACAATGAGGGAAAGCTTCGCCTTGCGTCAGTCGCGCGGCGAGAGCGCCGTCCGGCAACTGCCGGTTAACAAGCGCAGGGAGTCACGGAAGCACCAGCGGCGTTCGCCAGCAGTACGCACACTCCCTCTTCCCAGCTGCGTCAAAAAGGTTTTGCACTGACCACGCAGTGGGGGGCCGCCAACATGGACCGCCGTCTCTGGGCAGGTTCCCGGCTTAGGTCTGGGCATGGGTCCCTGACCCGTTCCCAGACCACAACTTTATCAACCCCATGCATTGCACCAGATCCGAATAGGGCCCACAAGATTAGGCTTAATTAAGAACAATCAGGCATATTTTGAGACAGAATTAGTGATTCAACAGAGTTGTGGGATAAACAATTCCAGTCTACAATAGTTCTTGCAATGAATGAATACTTGAGTATGTTCTTGGAAGGTTGATAAAGGTTAATCTTGAAAGCATGGTCATGTCGACCAATGTAAGAAGGAGCAGCAAGAGTATCAGAAAGACATGACCAACCACCGTGATGTGTGAAAATTTTACTGAGAGCTGAAAGCCTGAACTGAGAACGCTGTTTCTTGGAATTATCTGTCGTCCTCCAAACTCGAATTCACAAACTTTCAGTGATTCGCTTAGTGTATTTCTTTGTAAAATATCTGATGAGAGAAAACTGTGTTTGATCATGGGTGATATGAATATCGATTTGCTCAGTAATAATGCTCACCCTTACATAAGCTGTTTTTCTGGCTTTTCTTGCAAATCCTTGATAAATATCAGCACACGGGACAGTTCTCATTCTCCAACTTGCATAGACCACATTTTTTTCAATTCGGGTGATGTGTTTGTAAACTCTGTAACGCTCGATAATGACATTTCTGACCACAAAATGACTTTCGCACTGCTTTCTGACATTGCGGGCAATTTCAGACAAGAGGACAATAAAAGATTTCCTTCGAAATTCGATAAGGAGAAGCTGTTACGTGTGCTGCCAACTTTTAGTTTTGGACCAGTGTATGCCTGCTCAGATATCAACCTGGCTATGGATATATTTTACTCGATTTTAACTTCTGCAATCCGTATAAAGCCACATACCTACATTCCAAGGGATTCATGTGGGAGGGTACAATAGAAGCTCTCACTCACGATACAGAATGATCAAGCGACCGTGGTTAACCTTTGGGCTATTGCAATCCATTAAAAGAAAAGATGATTACTTAAAACGGATGAAGAGGAACCCCTTTAAAGAAGATTTGAAATTGAAATATCACACGTACAAGAACAAGTTCACCTCTTTGTTAAGAGCTGCTGAGAAACGGTATTATATGAATGGGATTGTAATTCTTCTGGTAATCAGAAGGAAATTGGAAATTGATAAACCAAGCTCTTAACAGAAAGGCATCTTCTGCAAGGCCACCCAAACAAGTTGTTGCAAATGATTCTGTTATCTCTGACACGAAAACAATTTTGAATGAGTTTAATGATTTTTTGTCAGTATTGGTGAAAAATTGGCTAACAAAATAACGCTAACTGGCACTGAGAGATCTTTTCTCTCATATCTTCATCCTCAACCAAAATCCATGTTTTTGAAAAAAAACCACCGACTCCGAAGTCAGGAAGCCAATAATGTATCTAAAGCCCAACAGGGCTGTCGGTGTTGACGGTTTGAGCAGCAATGTTTTGAAACTTTCTGTTGATTTTGTTGTGGCACCCATCAGTTAAAAAGCAAAGGTACTACCACTTTATAAAACGGGTGACACTCAGCAAATCAGCAATTACCGCCCCATATCCATCTTGCCTGCACTGAGCAAAATTTTTGAAAAAGTGATTGCTAAGCGTTTTGTTTTGTGGCTCAGAATCTCATGCACAAAAATCAGAATGGTTTTTTAAAAGGACTTTCAACGAAAACCGCTCTGATAACAATAGCGGATCGTTTATTGCGATGTTTTTATAGAAAGCACCATGTCATTGGAATTTTTATTGATCTCTGCAAAGCATTTGACACTGTTAATCATTCTATTCTTCTGCAAAAACTTGAAGCTTATGGTGTGAGAGGTGTGCCACTTCAGCTCCTGCAAAGCTACTCCGGGCGCAATGTTCATTTTCTGGAAATGTCTATTCTGACTTCCGTAAGATATCATGTGGTGTACCTCAAGGCAGTGTACTTGGTCCCCTGTTGTTTCTTATATACAGGGTGTCTGTAAAGTAAGTACAACATTTTGATCGCTTATTACTGCTGCCTCGACTTTCTGGGTGGGTCAGCTTTTTGTGACCGATTTGCTACTTTAAGGTTTTGTTCTCAACCCTGTTGGATTTTCTGCTCCACCATTGTCTTTGTCTACACACCTGTTTCTCAGGTGATGTAAAATTGCTGCCGGCCGAATTTCTCTCGTCGATCTGAGAGGATTCTTGCAACATTAGAAGTGTGGCGGTCCAGACTTCAAATCCAGAGATAGTGAAGAGGTGAAAAGGGAGTGAGTGCCCACCTTGATAATCAAACAAGCCAAAACTGTCGCACACCATAAATTGATGTAAAAATGATGTCCCCTCTATTATGGGCGAATTTCTCTAACGCTCGAAGTGTTTTGGGAGGACTCTTTCTCACTCGGAGTCTATTGCGGAGTGCAATTATTGCAGCTTTTTTCATATTTGGTGAGATCAATCGGGTTTCTGACTGTACCTATCAATGCAAAAATGTCGAGTTTACTGTTGCTTCATACGAAAATTTTGCGTACATTCTTGCAGTTAAGTCCATATTTTGGCGATTGGTAGTTTAGCGCATAATGGTATCGTACTGGTCATGAGGGAACTCAATTTAAAATAGAAAAGAAAGATGCCTCGTGTGGCCACGATGTCCTTTTAATTCTCACCGATTCAATTCTGCAGCTGGTCCCCAAAAAGTATAGAACAGAATCCAGAGGCCCTCTTTTGCAAAGTCTCGGAATCACACAACCGGAAATTGAGAGATCGGCACAGAACTGCAGATTGTTTTTTCAATTTTTTTTCAATTTGCTTTTGCGAAAATCCACACTCAAAATGGGAATCAAATCACTAAATTCTCGGCCCCAGCGAAGTCCATTAATGGGCACATGCTCGTGTTGGAGTTTTTGACAATAACTTCTCTGGGAAACAGAGCATTTTTTGGGCATTTTGTCGCTGCAGAAGTTCTTTGAAGGCATTGAACGATTCGCATGATCACGAGGAACACGCTTGTGCGTGTATTTGCATACTTTAGCCGCGATCTTTTTGATACACACCCTGTACAGGACCCATTTTTATTCAGCAATCGCAACACATGCACAATTCTCCTCTCCTCTCAAAAATCCGTTCCTCCCTTCAGCGTCAGTTGGGCGACGATTGGATTTGGAAAGGTGTTTCTCGAATACACTGGCATCAAGACTGCTGGCCTAGACACTGGCATTTCGACTCCTAATTTCAAAAATAGCCAGAAATGCAAACGATTCTCATTCTTTTGCCTCATTATCCAAAAACATGTGCCGAAACCGACAATGTTCTGCATGTTATTCTTTTGTTTAACCGCATGCCTGGACACCAAGATCCGATAAAACCACAGTGTTTCCGTGAGAAACATGGCGAATGAAAGATGAAAAGAAAAACTGCGGGGGTTTTCAACCCCACATGACTTTGACTGTTGTTGAATTTAGGCCTCGCGGCACGCACAGGTTTCATTCAATTTATCTCATATGCGGACCCCCGAAAGCATAAACCACTCTGCATAAACTTTGGAGTTGTTGCCCATGAAAGTGCTCCGGGCCAATGGAGTTTTTCCCCTTCAAAATTCACTCCAGCAATTGTGCAAAGCTGCAAATTTCGACATCTTTTTTCACACGACCCGCAGTGGATCGTCATGGATGCGCCAATACGTTCGTAGCATCACCCACCGTGGATCTCCATATATGCGCCAAAGGCACCACCCCGGTGGATCGGCATTGATATGTTATGGGCATCCATTATAGTGGCAGCGGATCAATAATCAACATTGATGTGCTAAAGGTAAAGGCAACGTGGTAAAGGCATCACTTGGCGGTGGATCAGCTTTGATATGAAGAAGATATCAAAGGCAGTGGAACACGGTATTGATGTGCCAAAAGCATCACCGGCAATAGGCACAATATGGCTCGCCGATCAGCAATGATGTGCAAAAGGCGTCGCCTGCAGTGAATCTGCATGGATGTGCCGAAGGGACAATGGCATGTTTTCATATCTCCCGCAATGTGCCAAAGATTGGTGCCTTTCCACCGGAGATAGCCTTCAAAACTTTCGCTCGCCCCCGTACTTTCCCCATGACTGGCTGAATGGGACTTTTCTTCCAGCAACACAGAAAGTTCAAACCCGCATGTCCTGGAAAGGAAAACGCGGACTGTGCCGAGGCCGACGATGCCGCCACAAAGGGGATTCCACATCTGCGAATAGCGAGTGGAGTGGAAGGGACAGGAGTCTGCTCTGGAAGCGGAGCAGACATCATTCCAGAGAAAATGGAACTCGCTTTAGGTCGCGGAGACTGTGTTGCTGCAGTGAGATTCGGAAGGC
>JASGXE010009831.1:0-62663 GCA_030068105.1 Sinentomon sp. SZTP_YWyxl
GCCTCACGAACAGATTTCTAATGAATTTTCTATTCTCTTTTTCATTTCCAAGCTTGCAGTTGTGTTGCTTATCACATCACACCTCATATTTTCTGTCTAGGGTTGTTCTTTGTGTGGCGCTACAACTGATTCAACTTTAAATCATCATCTGGTGCTTTGCTCTGCTGTCATTGGATGGACAATCAACAACATTCAAGTGCATATTGGTGATGAGTGACCCAACTGTAAGTTTGGATATTTCTCATTTTCTTGCTGGTCCCACTTGGTATGACTTTGATGGACAAAAATGGTGTTTGCTGTTCATTGTCAAATATAATTATGCATTCAAATTTGTAAAGTGAAAAATGAAACAATAAATGACATTAAAAATTAAATTATGTATTCCAGAAAACCAGGGCCCACAAAAATATGATGGATGCTTGGTGTAGGATGGTGGTCATGATTTGGGGGGTGGTGGGTGCTGAGTTTGTCAGCAGGGTGATTTCCAAGACCGCTGTGAAGGTTTTGGCCGCTGTTGGAAGAAAAGTCGGTGCTGCTGGTGTTGACTAATGGTGTGCAGTTGGGCTTGGTGTGAATGAGGTATGTTCATGGGTTTGACTCTGTGTTATGACTCTGTATTAATGAAAGCATTAATGTAAAGTTAATTTTCTTCACGTTTTTGGGCACCCTTGATGGCCCGGAGTGCAACTTCGATAGCTATAGTATTTTTCTGGCTTTGCCTCTGGATGAACCACTTTGACAAAATTAAAAGGGGCATCCATTTTGGGCAGAATTCAGGGGGTAAACATTTGGCCAAAGGAGGAGGATAAACCCCCATGTCTTGTGTGCACGATGTGGCTGAATGCAATTCCAGGTCTCACAAAAGAAAGCGTGCTTGGCAGAATCTTCCCTCATCTGCGCCATTTGTCAGCAAATTGTGAATAAAATTACCAATATTGTCAACATTTGCAACCCAAGTCGCTTTCAATTCAACATCAACACGTTGATGATTTAATGGGGCAACAGGCAACATTTTCTTTGCAAAAAGCCTAATTTTTATAATCGGGACCAACAACAAAATGCACCAATTTGATGAAGAGCAGGAATAACAACGGGTTCAGCATGCCACCCTGAGGTACCCCAGAAGAGTTGACGTGATTCCTCAGATACCTCACCACCAGACCCATTTAACTGACACCCATTTTGGGTGATATGAATCTTCCTGATGTTCTTTGGCAGCTTAATTCAATAGCCAGTAATCCTGCTTATGGTGTGGATTTGAATTCCAAAGCCCTTGAACTTGCCCAAGAGTTTGGTCTCTCCCAATTTACTCCATCAGGAACTCGTGGTGATAATATTTTGGATGTCACTCTAGCTCGCCCCAAGGATTTCGCCACAAGCTGTACTGTGGAAGGGGAATTATCTGACCATGGTATTGTTTTGGTAGACCCAGCTTTGAGAAAACCAACGACCATTTTCCGACGCCGCAAAATTTACATTTTCAATGGAGCAAACTTGGAGGGTCTCTCTAACTTTCTGCAGTCCAAATTCAGTGACTTTGAGGCTGTTTTCAGGAGTGGCTGTTCTGATGTAAACAAAATGTGGGATCTCTTTGTTGACATTGCTGCAGAAGCGGTGTATAAATTTGTACCCACAAGGTCCGTCAATATTTCGAACTCCACAAAATCCCCTGGGTTAGTAAAGAAATGGAAATGATGGTGCACAAAAGGAGGCTGAGGGCATTATTCTCAAAACGAAAACTTTCCCACAGTCATTTACTGGCATACAAAAAATCCTTTTCTGAATATTCTGAAATTAAATACAAATCCTTCCAACAATTTCTCAATTCGCTTCAGTCTGACATACGAGTAACTTCTGGTTCCAAAAAGTTTTGGCGGTACAATAAGTGTCGTCGTGGAGTTTCGGGCTCCATTCCCACCCTCAAAACTGATTTAAACACCTCTGTCGATGATGCTGCAACAAAAGCTGCAGTTTTTAACAAAACGTTCGTAAACGTTTTTGTTTCCGACGGAATCCCCGTAATCCCACCCGGGCCTTTCTTTTCTGACAATAATATCCCTCAGATAACCGAAACTATGATTGCAAATCGCATTGTTAAAATGAAATGCAATGTTGCTGAGGGTTCAAGTTCCATTAGTGTTAATTTTTTGAAGTTGCTTCCAAATATTTTTGCTAAGTATTTGTGTGTTATTTTTAATCTGAGTTAACATGTTGGTGATATTCCAGTTGCATGGAAGAGGTAGACCATTATACCTGTCTTTAAAAAAGGTGACAAATCTAATCCTGCAAATTACCGTCCCATAAGTCTCCTTGAAACGTGTTCTAAAATTTTGGAATTTCTCATAGCCAATCACATCGAGAGCTTTCTGGATGCTGCCTCCATTTTAAATGAAGCGCAGCATGGTTTTCGTCCTGATTATTCTTGTGAAACGCAACTAGCCGCTTTTAGCCAAGAAATAGCCATGCTGCTAGACCAAGGATCAAAAGTTGATGCAGTTTTGATTGATTTTTGTAAGGCATTTGACCTTGTAAGCCATTCCATACTTCTGAAGAAATTAGCCTTCATGGGCCTAGATAAAGTTACTCTCAGTTGGTTGAAAGGCTACCTGTCTGAGCGGACGCAGGTTGTAAAAATTGATGATACTTTCTGGAAACCCATGCCTATTACTTCTGGTGTCCCACAAGGAAGTATTTTGGGTCCTCAACTATTCTTGATTTTCATTAATGACATTGTTGGTGCAATGCGATCCAAAATAAAATTATTTGCTGACGATTGCTTAATCTATAGGAAAATCGCCAGTCCTTTGGATTCTCAGGCTTTACAAGCTGATTTGGTAGCAATATCCGATTGGTGCGCGACCTCTTCCATGAAACTGAATCCATCTAAATGTTCAGTTATTCATTTTTGCAGAGGGCGGAGCATAGCAAACAATTTTACATACGTTCTGGATGGACAAAATCTTATTCCCCAAACTGGCGCATCATATTTGGGAGTTGTTTTTAATTGTAAACTTGATTGGTCCCGTCAGGTTGCAGCTGTTTCGAAAAAAGCCAATGGTTCACTTTATTTTGCAAAACGGAATTTTAGAAAATGTCCAAAGAAACTTCGTGAGCTTGCCTACTTTAGGTAGGTACTTTGGTCAGACCAATTCTTGAGTATGCATCAACGTCTTGGGATCCTCATCTCACTTCCCATTGTGATTCTTTGGAACGTGTTCAAAGGCGCGCTGCTCGCTTTGTTGTAGGGGACTACCGCAAACGGAGCAGCGTCACCGCAATGATTGCTCAGCTCGGTTGGCCTAAGCTTGCTGAGAGAAGAAAGGTCCACCGCATTTTGTGTCTTTATCGAATCCTTGTCAACTCCGGAGGGTGGGGAAACTTGTTTTCCTTGATTACGCCTCCATCTTTTTACAGTCGCCATGACCATCCTTACAAGATAAAGCCGTTAGCATTTAAGAGAGATGTAGGGAAGTTTTCCTTTGTGTCCGAGCAATAGCGGACTGGAATTCACTCCCAGCCTCTGTGCTGTCCCAACCTTTAAGTACATCAATTCCAAGGCGCAGGCTGCTGTCCTAGTTATAAATTGAGTTTCTGGCCAAATTTGATTGGACTTGAAAGTTTTAGAGCAGATGTTCTGCTTTTCTCCACGGGAGTTTGAAAATTCATTCTTCGGATTTCAAAATATACGAATTGCTCCATAAACCCAGAAATTTATGTCTCTCAGCAACATGTCATGAAAGGGAAACACATTTGGTCTTGCTCTCGTCTTTGTAATTTGTCTGCCCCATTTCTCGTGCCTGTTTTTCCTGTTTTTTGACGTTTCTTATTGTTTTTTTTTTTGTGCAAAAGTGTAATTGTCTTGTATGATAGTGGGGAAACCCCCACAAAATACAGTCATTCAATCAATCAATCAAACTGATGGAAGAACTATCCAACATGTTCACAATGCGACGTCAAGAGTTGGTGGGAAATGGCATCAAAAGCCTTCAATCAACTAAAAAGTAAAAATGGCATCAAAATCAAAAAAAATGGATTTAAAAAAGAAATAAAGGGTGGCTTGGTAGTTCTTAGTCCATTGGCTCTGGCTCTGACTGAACTCTGCATTGTGTTGCACCAAAGGTCGGTGAACTCTCTTTTTTTAGCTGGAGAAGTTGGGAAGTCTTCCCAATCTGCTTGTGAACTCTGACACAGGGTTCCCATCCGTCCTTATAAGTAGGTAGGTACTTATTTTCATCTTCGTACTTATTTGTCCTTATTTTCAGTTAGTTCAGGTAACTTTGTCCTTGTTTGTAAATTGCATTGTTTGCGCAATTTGAATTTGCAAGAATAAGACACTCTTTTAATCTGAATTTTACGTGCCTTAATTCCGCTTTCATAACCATCTTGACACAATTGCAGTTTTGGAAGGCTCAATTGTAAAGTTGATAGGTGCCTTGTTTGTGTGACTGTGGACACGTGCTTCCGTTCTCTCCCTGCTGTCGTGGAGGTGACCAAGAACACAATTTTGAGGCCACAATTAGCACTTAAAATTGCAAAATTGCTTCAGCTTCTTTGAATTTTGAAAACAAAATTGCTCAGCTTCTTCGTAGGGGCAGACCCCCTACCAGGGCCTCTGCCCCTTGGAACCCCGCTGGAGCTCTGCACAAGACCCCGTGTTACCTGGGGTGGGCTTTTGCGTCCACAATACTCACATTTGGCTTGTCTTGCCACCCCTGCGAACCTGAAATGGCACCTCGGGTGGGTCTAATTTTTTCTTTTTATTTTGTGTCCTCAAAGGTATGTCCTTATTTTTGAAAAATGATTTTGAGTGGGAACCCAGCTGACAGCTGATTGACCATTTTGTTTTTTTTCTCCTTGTATGGGTGGGTTGACAGAGTTTTGTCTTTCCTTGCATGATGATGCGAACGAACTGTGATGTTTTCGGAAATTGTCGCAGGAAAAGGAAAAGGTGGCAAAATCACCGCCTGTGGCACAGAACTTTTGGGTCACCATGTAATTTGGACTTTGACAAGAAAGTTTTTTCGACTTGTTGCAAAATTTCGCAAAAAATCGACTGTGAAAGTGCTAATGTGGTCGGAAGGGGGCAGGTGGGACTTCCGAATCCGTCAGATATTCTCAGGACCTGACCTCGGTCGTCCGCGCACCACACCCCGAATTTTCTGCGACTTTTCTCAGCACCCTGTCGAATGCGGTGCACTACTTTACGGTTTCCTCTTCTTGTGTTTTGTAAAATGTCGGGTGTATTACATAACAAATGACTTTCAATCTCCAGTGTTCCAAATTCGCACCTCTCAACAATTATTTTTATTTTGCATTCTCCCGTCTCCGAAATGGGGATTTCTTCATCTTTCTGGCACTGGTTCACATTTCATTTCTTTCTTCTGGAGTCGGGTCGGGGGTCGGATCGGCCTCGTTTCATGAAATTTCAGCCAACCTACCCACCCCTGCCCTGCCTGCGACATGGGGGGCTCCGTCCCCTGCGACCTCTCCTCGTTCCAATTGTGTTCCCTGCGCATCGGAGCGAGGTCATCCATCGCTTTATTGGGTATCACTGGGGGGAGCGGGGGGCAGCGAAGGGGGGCGGGGAGTGTTCTGCTTCAGATGAAATTGGTTTCGGAGATCTGCAAAGTTGTGGGCGGTTAAAAAATTAACCTATTTTGGACATGTTCACACGCTGTTTCTTGACAGTTTTGCGGTTCGCGCTGCCTCTGCCTGCCTCTTCGGCTGTCAAGATGATAACAATATGGGGGGCAGGGGGGCAGTTGCGGCTCGCCAACACGAGTGACAATGAGCACGTGACACAAGCGGGCATCGATCCCCCCACTGTCCCCCCGGTTGATCTGCTTTCAACTGACACTTGGCCGCATGGCTGGCTGGCTCGCTGACACTTGGTGTCACCCTACTTTTATTTCTGGCCTATTTTTTGGCTGAAATAATTTTTTCTGTTCGTTTTGTCTGCTTTACGAGCGCCGTGTTTGCCTTTTGATTTTGCTGCAAAAAATTGTGCACGGATTAATTTTCCCCTCGTTTCAAATCATTAGCATCATTTGGGTTAAATCTCTCCTGAACAACTGTGGCTCAGTGGCTGGGCTGCCTGCTGCAGTTCATGCGCAGATGATGAGGCTGGGCAACGCTGCGTTTTCAAACATTAAACGCTGGGCACACCTGCCTATATTGTTGCACATTACTGGCACCTGAAATGTGAATTGGCCTTTCAGTTGTAGGTACAGGGTATTTCAGAGAAAAGAGGATATTTTATACCATTTTTCTGATTCGGGCCATGCAATTCCCGGGTTCGAAGCAATGGTTGAATTTTCTTTGTGAGCACCAGCTGCATGTGAAAACGCCAATTTCATTTCGTGTCCAACCAAGCTGATGGTGAACAACAGAAAAAAAGGTGGACACCAACCGGTGGGTTGACAACAACCAATTATTGGCAGTTTTGGAGCTTTACTCACGAAAAGAAACCGCGAATAACGTCCCGGAAGATAGTTTGGGGGACAGAATTGCACGGTCTCTGGGAACATTTTCTGGAAACAGTCGTGCTCTCAGCCGTGCAATTATGTCCCCCTTTGGCGCCAGCATACTTCACAGGGTGTTCCTTTCTCTGTCGGGTATTTCGTCGGAGAAATCAGGTTCGGTTGGGTTGTGTAACGTCAGGTTCGGGTTCAACTGTGGTTCGTCTGTGTGTTGCAATTGAAACCTAACAAAACAACTTGGGTCTACCCAAACCCAATCTAACCAAACCTGAACTGACATCGGTTTTGTTGTGGCGGAATTAATGTACTCATACATGTGTTTTCCCACTCAACTGTTGCCTCCTAAACTTTTTCTTTCTCTTTACTCTCATGCAGGCGGTAGAAATTAAAGCGTTAGATTTCGGCAGAGCTTTCTGGAGATCTCAGATTTCGACCTCGGCTGCAAAAGAGGATCTTTAATTTCAGCAGCATTCGAGTAAAGTTTAAACAAAATCTGAAAAAGTGAACAGTCGCAGTTCTTTACATATACAGCGTTTCCCAAAAGTCACTTGACAATCCCAGAGAAAAGTGCATTGCAGTTTTGAAGTGACTCTGTTGGCTTGGAGTGGAGTTTGTTTCAATTCGAATGAATAACACCTGCAGCAGGCAACCTGCCCAATCTGAACCGGAAAGCTGTGGAAATAGCCCCACAAGAGCAGGTTGAAAACTAGCAAATAGCAGGGGTTGTCAAGTGACTAATGGGAAACCCTGTTATGAGTCCATTGAGTCCGTAGCCGCTATGCCTGACTCGTAAACAACTTAAAACGACTAAGCTCCAGATTTTTTTCAGCCGCGATAAAATGGAATGAGAAAAACAAACCTGTCCCAAAGTAAAACGAAGAAAATGCAAAAAAGAAAACAGTTTGTCGATGTCAGAGGGGGACACAATTGCACGACTCAGAGAAAAGGCACACCCTGTGCTGTCTGCTGTTGCCAAAGTGGGACACAATTGCACGACTCAGATCACGGCTATTTTCTGAAAATGTTTCCCTGCGATCGTGCAATTGTGTCCCTCTCTAAAAAATGACAGAACCGGAATTTTTTGCTGAAAAAAAAAATGGAATTGACCAAATCTTGTGAACAAGGTGCTGTGTCAAAAGATGAATGCAGACGTGCTCCCTTTTTTGGCCACAGACTGACCGAAACCTGGTTTCAAAATTCGAGTTTTGTGAACCCGGCAGCGTATTTTATTAATCTATACGATTTCGGCAATGTCCCGATTTGGCACTTGGACAAAAAAGCAAAATAAAGCTAACCTAACCTAACCAACCTAACCTACCCTAACCTGGCCTAACTAACATATCCCAACCTTACCTAACCCATTTTCTATGTTCAGAGTGTTTTCTTGCCTTTTTTGTAGCTCAGTACTTTTACATGCGGTTAGATGGAAAAGTACCAAATTCGTATAGATTAATCAAATGCGCAACCCGGCAATCGAACGAATCGGCAACGAATGGTGCAAGTTGACACGTTTTTGTCCACCCTGTATTGACAGCGCGCATGCTGGCACAGGGCCACCACGTTTGACTTCTGGGTCGGCACCCGGCCTTCCTCCTCGCCAACGCAAAAATATGAAATTGGGACGTTTTGCGCGCGTTTTGAATTGGGAGCCTCGGCACAAATTTTTCTTTTTTTTTTCTTTTCAAGAGACCGTTTGTTTGCCCGCGTTCTTTTGTGTCACTTTGAAATCAGATCCAATCGCATCCCATCCAGGGCTGCAGACTCTGCTCTGACTGGGTTGTGCAACTTTTGAAAAAAAAAATAAAAAAAAAAAATGAAATGAAATTGCGATCACCGCAGCGACGATCCATCTGCCTGATGCATTCACCAGCGATTGCGCACGATCACCGTGTGCTGCTGCTTTCGCTTTGTTGCATGTACAATCTCAGAAACAATAATGTACCCATCAGTAGGTGCCTTGGCTGTTGGTCTACGGGCACATTTTTTGCTTCAAATGGAGAATGTGCCCTGAAGTTGGCATCTGCATGTTGGTTTGTCGGGACAATACTTTTTGTGACTGCATTTGACTCACAAGAACAGCCATAGAACCCACAAACCAACAATGTTTGTTACAATTCATGGGTACATTATTGTGTCTGACTGTACCATGCCTGGCAAAAGAGTTTTCACATTGGGATATTGTTGAGATTTTGAAAGTCAAGAAATGAAAGTTCCTCTTTTGAAACGAGGGGAAAATCTGACACTAAACCTTGTTCCATTTGAAGATAAACTGAGAATGCTTCACACTCTTCCATTAAAATACACAGAAAAACTTTAATTTCTATGCCGAGAATGAAGTTTTCTACAGAGTTTTCATTGTTGAAAGATTTCTGAATTCACTCTGAGCACACTTGGGAGCATTCTTAGCTTTTTCTTCAAGTGGAGTGAGGAGTACAGTACGTGGCAAAAACCTGTTACATACAGGGGGAATGGGAGATGACGATTTCCATTTGCAAAATACTTGAAACACATGTTGGCTAAGAATGTGTTACAAGTATTTTGCAAATGGAAATCATCATCTCCCATTCTCCCTGTATATGTAACAGGTTTTTTGCAACGTACTGTACCAGAAAATTTTTTGGTAAATCTGGCGCTTCAATTTCTGCTGCATGCCGCAAGAGGAAAAAGTAAAAAAAAGTAAAAAAAAAAAACAAGAAAAGTGCATTTTTGTGGGAGCAGTAATTCAGTTGACACTCTTCTTTTCTGTGTTCATGATAGCTTGCCTCTTCTTTCGCTGCTCTCGCTCCCTCCCTTTCCCCTCCTGGCGACCCTCGGATCTGACTTTTCTGTCTTTTTGGCCTGCCCATCCCACTCCTCGAAGCCTTCATGGAAGGTGGTTTTGTTTGACCCAAGAACTGAAATGCCATCGCTTCTTCAAAAATCGCCTCTCTTTCGACGAAGCAATCATCGCAGAGGTAGCCCTATACCTCGCCGAGGTTGTAAAATTTGCTTTCCATGTGGGTAAAATTGGACGAATTTCCCTCTCACCTCGGAGTTAGTGTCACCTCGCCGAGGCAGTAAAATTTGTTTTCCATGGTAGCAAATGGCAAAAATTTCGGTTGCAGTTCGGAATCACTGCCGACATCTGAAAAAAGCTGAACTGGACGAGTTTTCACACACGCTCAAGCAGTCAAAATAGGATAGGAAGATGAGGACGAGGTTATGTTGGTTTGGTAAAGTTGGGTTAGGTTTAGTTAGCTTTAAGTGTATCAGAGAGCAATGATGATAACTCGTTCAGTTCAATGTCGGCAGGTATTCCGAAACCAAAATTTCCCTCTCACGTCGGCAAAAATGTTCCTATGGTTTTACCAGAAAATGTGCCATGGACATTTTTGTTCAGCGTCACATGCACCTCTGAGGCCACTCATAAAGTGCGGTCGATCTGTTTGTTTTAAAGCACCCTGTAGGTAGATACATAAAGCTAGGTATCTTGATGATATGAATCTGTCATTAAAACCAACTTCTTCTCATGTTTCCAGGTTTTTCCACTTTGTAAATCGCAACAGGTTTTGGTTTGGGTTGAATTCATCCAACTTTGGTTCGGCCAAAGTTCTTTTTTGATGTCCCGTTTTCTGCCAAAACTAAAGTGATAGGTACCAAAGTGTGAAGTTCCTGTCATGCGTCATCTTAATCTCTCTCCGGAATCGGTTATTTGCTTCATCTGATAATAAAGCAGCTGTGTCCCAGGGCCAGAGTGGTCAGGACAGTTTTCGGGCCAGGGCCAGGATTGGCTTTTGTGCTAAAACTCTGGAGGCATCTTCGAGGTAAGTGAGTCGCAGCCTTAGTCGTCTTAAAGATTCATGTATTAGCCTTTTATTTCTTTCTTGTGAGGATTTTCATATAAGATGCAGGGAAAACTTGTTACAGTAATTATTGATTATCATTATACACCTGCGAATGCCCTATGGCATGTGGCAGGGAGAGTTCTGTGGTCTGTTTAGCTGGAATATCGGTGGGGTAGCGGCAAACACTGGTCAGTGCAACATTGCAACGGCTCCAGCACCCCCTCCGCTCCAGGCCGAATTCACAACCATCCTTAATCCTTGCTATCAGTTTTCCGGCGATTGCCAACCCGCAGGATGACCAGACGTGCAGCACCACTGTAAAACTTACAATTAAGGGTCCAGTGAATCTAAAATATGTGCTCATATCCATACATTTTCATTTTTCCTCATTTGCTCCATTTGGTCAGTTGAGGCCGTCCGTGGACAGGGGTCTAAATTTCAACACGAAGGCCCCATTTTGTCTCCATTTATTTTTTGTCTCTATTTATTATTTTGTCTCCATTGCAAGGCATACTTATGGAATGTTGAAGGAGGCTGGTTTGAGAGCCCTCTTAAACATGCATATCTTTTCCCAATCCACTTCCGCAAGCGCGTCTCTAATTATTGGTTGTTGGGAATTCCAGCCAATTTCAACATCCAATTTTCAAAACCTAACTTTCAAACCTAACCTGACCTAACCCAACCTAACCTGACCTTTCCTAAGCAGAGAGTTGCGAAGCGGTGGCAAAAAGCGATGGCAAGGCAAAAATGCCAAAATTGATGACGTCACAAATTCAGACGACGTGATTGGCTGTTGCGATGCCACTGTCCGCGGAAGTGGATTGGAAAGAAAATTATGCCTTTAACATGAGGGTTCCTTACGACAGGGACATTAAGTCAGGGACAATTTGCGTCGATTATCGACGCAAATTTGACCCCTGCCCCGCCGCTTCTGAAAAATGTGAGGCAGGGGGTCACATTTGCGCCGCGGCGCAATTTAATCCTGACCGTATGTTCCCGTCGTCCAAAATCTCACTTGGATTTGGCAGCACCAAAATATGAAATGATACCGTTTTGACGCTGTCCATTCGATGGTCGATTTTTCCGCGCTGGCCCGTTTCTTGGATTCTTGTTGCCGTTTCTTGGAAGAAAATCGTCCCGTTTCTTGGATGCTGTGGAATCAGTGGCGTAGCGACTGGGCCCGCAGGGCCCGCGGCGTGGGTGGGCCCCGCAGCCGAAAGGGTCCCGCGCGGGCGTCAAAAACGGCACCAGAGGCAACTCAAAAAAACAAGAAAAGGAAAAAGGAAAAAATTTTGAGATTGAGATAATTTACTCCTGTTGCCTTTTGGCAAACTTCATCAGCGACCTGGTTGTCGGGAACGCGTTAACGGCCAAGCAAAATCATTTCCCTTCTTCAAAAGCGGGAAGAAAGATCCCCGTAAAACAGTGGAGCAAGCACTCAACAAATTCGTCATCATTTCACTTTGTAGTGTTCTGTGTTCATTGTTTTTAGAATTAGCACAGGAAAGGAAGAGTGCAATTCCGGCTCTTCCCCCATCTCTATGCATGGGATCGTTTGCCATTCACAGATTTTAACTGGAAACTATAGCTTCGCCACTGTGTGGAATTGCTCATTACAGCGCGATAAAAGCGTTTTCAAAGCAAAGTGCCAGCACTCTTCACGGCATCATGCCATCATGCCTCATGCTTTCAAATTTGCTTGCATCTTGTTCCGTCGCATGATTTTCAAAACTCTGCTGCGCTGTAATCACCATTAGCACCAAGACCAATCACCATTGGCACCAAGACAATGGGGGACCACGGATTTTTCTCGCCGTTTCGTTCCATTTTTCAGCCTGCGGGTTATGCAACACGCGTAGTTCCACTCCAAATGCCCTCGGGGTTGCATAGCAGTTTTGTTATGGCTTTTGAATAGGAATTTCGTCGTTTCAAACAAGGGGCTCTTTCATCGGACCATTCGTTTGATGTTGGCCTGCTTTTCTTGGGAGAGGATGGAGGCAGAGAAGTTCGAAGTGTGATGATAAATTCAAATGATTCCAAAGGTTTTTTTGGTTCTGCGATTGGATATGCAAGAGAAGTTGTTCCCGCTCCCCAATTTGTTCCCCAAAATGCTCATCGAGCCAAACCCTCCCATTCTGACCCACCGTTACGTGATCAAACGGAACCAGTCCTTTTTTCGGGACCGGTGACTGGGGCAGAACGAAGTGAGGGAGAAGTGGACTGAGGCAGAATTTTTGCATTTTTGGAAGCTGATTTTTTCATTTCTGCGGGTTAGGTTAGGTTAGGTTAGGTTAAGAAAGGACAGGTGTAAGCTACCACCTCAAGCAAAAATTCCCTCCCAAAACTCCCTCCTTTGTCCAATTCTACCTCAGTCCAATTCTGCCTCAGTCCACTTCTGCCTCAGTCCGTTCTATCCCAGTCCCCCGATCCCTTTTTTCTTTGTTTCCGACGTTTTTCCCCGTTTTTGGAGGGTCGGGACTGAAAAACATGGTTCCCAAATATGTCTGCAGAATTGATGTGTGCGTCCGGGAAGCGTTTTCTCAAACCCTGCCGCGACTTTAGATGGCAGAAAGCGTTTTGAGCCAGAATGCTCGATTGGAGCCCTGACTCCAAGAAAAAATACTTTGTTTTCTTACCTGACATTACCCTGTACCCTTTCGGAAAAACATTGCTCGCTGGAGACCCCGCCCTGCCATCTAAAGTCGCGGCAGGGAACTGGCTGTCCCGGAAGCCAATTTACAAACCCCGCCGCGACTTTAGATGGCAGGCCGGGGCCCCAAGCGAGCATTGATTTTTCCGAGAGGGGATAGGGAGTAACAATAATTTTTTCTTGCGAGTGAAGGGCCCCAATCGAGCATTCTTGCACAAAACGCTCTCTGCCATTTAAAGTCGCGGCAGGGTTTGTAAATGGCAGTCCGGGCAGAGATGATTCGAAGGGACAGGGAACAGTATTGTTTTCATTGCGAGTGTAAGGGCCCCAATCGAGCATTCTGCACAGAAACGCTCTCTCATCTGAGTCGGACATGTGGTTTGAAACTGGCACTGTCCGGGAAAGGTGACGAACAAGGGAAAGTTGTAGCATTGCTTTGATGGATCTAAAAAAGCTGTCTTTTGGACTTGGTTGACTGGCACTTCTGCAATGCTTGCCTCGTGTGCCTCAGGTGCCATGCTGGACTAACACTGAGTTTGGGCTTTTTGAAAGCTGCCTGGAAAGTGTTTGAGAGCGAGACAGAGAGAGAGAGAGAGAGAGAGCGGGCAGCTTTCTTTCTCAATTTCATGATGATCATCTTGGTCTGGTTGGCCATTCGACCCAACTCTTTCTCGCACCGCACCGCTGTGTCTCTCTTACTTGTCTTGTCTTGTCTCGATCTAATTGCATTTTCGCTTTCGCTCGTGGCATCAATGGGCCCGAGGGGGGATGGCGAGGGAGGTCCCGAGTGCAAGCTGCCTGCAGGTGTTGCTTTCTGGAGTAAATTTCGCCAAAAAAAAGAGGTCTCCATCGGGCTGGCAAACACAATGGCAACACAGCGTGCTCATTGCAGCACAGAACTTAACTGCACACGGATCGAAGTGAGTGTGAGCGGAGCGTTCTACTTTTTCTTTTTCTTTCTCAATTTGGTGAAAAGTAGGAAATGTCACATGAACAGAAAGCCATCGCTGCAGCATGGCCATGTGCCACAGCGCCAATCCATGGCTTTCTCAGCTCCATGTCGTGTCAGATGAAGCGCATGAACGGGCAGTGTTGAGGCTATAAAAGGAGGGCAGAGACAGTTTTGGCTGCTTCATATCAACTGGAGAAAAACGCAGAATCAATTGTAACATTACAACAAAACTAAATAAGTCAAAAATACAATAAGTCATGTCCATGTCAACCCAAAAGTGCTGCACGAAATACTTTACCGTGGGTATTCAGATAAAGTTAATCGCGAACTGAAGAGATAATTATCGTCCCGCTTGCCTCGTGATGTGAGCCCCTTTCCAATAAAATCTGGGTCGTTTGTGTGCCGGGGGAGGGGTGCCATTGGCAAAAATGCGGGGTTAAGTCATTTTTGCAGGGGGAGACACAATTGCACGACAACTGGGAAAGATTTTCAGGGAAAAGCTGTACTCTTGGCCGTGCAATTATGTCCCCCTTTGGCATCAGCATGCGGCACAGGGTGCGCATTTTCTCTCGGGTAGTCGGTTTGGTAGCAGGTTAGGTGAGGTTAGATTGGGTTAGGTTAGGTGAGGTTATAAGTTAGGGATCTCTGTGTATTGAAATTGAAACCTGACTTTGAACAACCCTGACCTCACCTAACCCAATCTGCGGGATCAAAAAAATAAAGCAGGAACAAAAAAACAAAAACAAAAATAACGAAACAAAAAGAAATCAGGAACAAAGAAAATAACAAAATGAAAACCGTTCGTCGATGCCAGAGAGGTGCACAATTGTCCGACGCAGAAAAGGCACATCCTTTACCGTCTGAAGATGCAAGGGAGGACACAATTGCATGGCTCAGAGAAGAGTTTTTTTAAATGTTTCCATGCGAGCGTGCAATTGTGTCCCCTCCTTATAAACGGCATAACTGACCCATAAAGCGATATACTGAATCAATGAATCGCGTTTCTGGTGGTCATTCTCTTTCCACCCTGCGTTGTGATCAGATCACCCACCTCCACGTTGGACTTGTCCGGCCCTCTTCGTTTTGCAGTTTGCCGCCAGCGAGGGGTGGGGATCGAAAGAAAGAACCACGCAGTGGTTTTGTCAGACTTTGGATTTGGGGGGGGGTATTTGTCGAAATCTGGGAGGTGTCAGCAGGGCGTAATTTGCTGAGGGTTCGGTGGTATTACTCCCAAAATATTTCATCCAAAAATGATGTAAACGTGGGAATTACATCCCTCTAGTTGATGTTACGGGTTATGTCGTGAAAAGGGGGGACAATTGCACGACAACAGGGAAATATTTTCAGAAAAAAGCAGTACTCTTAGCCGTGCAATAGTGTCCCCCCTTTGGCTCCTGCAGACGGTACAGGATGTGCTCTCTGTCGTGCAATTGTGTACCTACTCCTCAAACGGGTTTCATTTGCATTTTCGTTGCAAATCTGTCAGGGGGTTTAGTCGCTTTAAAGTGGCGCAGGGAGATCAGGTCAGGTTTGGTCAGATTGGATTAGATTAGGTCGAGGTTGTTTTAAGTAAAGGTTCATTTGGTTGTTTTAAGTAAAGGTACACTGCACAGAGAACACAAACCTGACCTAACCCTAACCTACTCTAACCTAACCTAACGACCTGACCGAACCCAACCAAACTTAACTTAACCGATCCAAAGCGCCTAATTAACTTACAACCGACAACCCACCATCCAGAGAAACAAGGCACACCCTGTGTCGCATGCTGGTGCCAAAGGGTGGACACTATTGCACGGCTAAGGGTACTGCTGTTTTCTGAAAATGTGTCCCTGCTGTCATGCAATTGTGTCCCCCCCGTATAAATGACAAAATCCGATGTTACTCCCCTGAGTGAATTTTCCACCAATTGAGCATTGGGTGTCTGTCATCAGCAAAATGCATCGCTTCCGATGGGGAATTCGCCGATTTCAGAGGTGATTATAACCTCTTGGGGTGCTGGAAGGGGTGTGAAAAACCCATCCAACCAAGAAACTGTTTCATCTGCTCCCGTTTTTGATGTTGCCTCTGCAGTGTCAGTGCAAACCTGTCTTTCGACTCAACTCTGAGAGGCATGCTTGTTGAGGTTGAAGAGTTGTTTGGTATGTCAGGTTAGGTTAGGATTGGGAAAGGTAGAGTCAAGGTTGTTTTGAGTCCGGTTTTACACGAAGCAGAGAACCCCAATTTGCAAAGTTCAGGGAATTTTCGCATCGGTTTTCATGATGGCAGCTGCCATGATTGTGTTGAAAGTAATTCGCTTTACCCTGCAGTGCCTTCAACCAAATGATGATGATGATGAATGAAAGTAAAAGTCTCCAGCTGATCTGTTGTGGCTTCAAAACCGTTTTATTTCTGCAGTTGAAATTATTGCCAAGGATGAAAGCAATGCAAACCAAACGTCCCGATTTGTGGGGGAAAGGGACCTCTGCATGCCGTGGGATGGGATGGTTGGCCCGATTTCTGTTGTCTTTGTGTTAAACTTCAGCGGATTGGTGACGGGTTGCAATGGGGAGGGGGCAGGAGGGGGGCTTAAAAATGAACCATAAAAAGAAGCAAGATGAAGAAAAGAAAGAAAAATGAAAAGTGGGTTTTGAGGAAGGTTTCTCCGTTGGCGGGCGCTTTTCTTGTTTTTTTTTTGTGACCGCGTTCTTCTTTCGCTCCAAAAGTCTGTTTTGATCAGTCTTGAAAGGTGGGTAATGGTTGGTTAAGATGGCTAGACCCACCGCCGCGTGGGGGTCTTATGGTTGTGGTGGCCATACTGACGTTAATGGCATTTTTATTTCATTAAACCTCCAACAACAACGAGCACAAGTACGCCACACACAAGACAGGCCAGGCCAACTGCGAACAAAGGCCATGTCGTGTTGAGGTTGAGGTGACCTGGGCCCACAAAATCTATCAGATCAGATCGACCGTTGGTTATGGCGACATACTTTTTCATTTGGAGCAGTGGCTGGCAGAGCAGGATCAGATGGAGAGAGATGAGATGGCCTCTGGGTCTGAGAGTGTCTTGCATCGGATGAACTGATTAACTGAATCAATGCTGGCTCTGTTGCATTGGCGGTAATTTTTTTTCGTTTTCATGTTCCTCCTCTCATCACCTCTCACTTCGCTTTGCCCCAGAATTATTATTATAGATGATCAGACCAACCGCCAACGGTATGTATGGCCATCAAGACCCCTGAGAGCCAGTGCCAGCAGCAGCCTCCATCGCACTGAGGCACACTGTTTTGTTCTCCTTGCTCCGATTTCTGTGCTGTCCTGGGAGCCCATTCTTTCATGACATGTGCGTTTTCCCCAATTTTGCGTGAACCAAATCCCAGATCTCAAAGTCAAATTTCTGGCTCATCGCTGGCATCAAAATTTTCACAAAACATCCGGACGCGAAAATCTTTTCTTTGCAAAAAAGAGTTGCTGTCCGTGGATTAGACGCGAATTGACATTCTTGCTCGAGCATAGCCGTTTGACCTCAGTCTAACCCCACCTGACCCAGCACCAGTCTTGTTGCCTTGTCTGACCGTTCTCAACCCACCTCCATTCTTGCCAGCAGCAGCCGCTTGAATTGTATTGTTGACCTCAGTCCAACCTTTCCATCCCCATCACGTATCTTGTTACCTTTGCTAACCTATCGTAACCTGACGCATCTCAAACTATATTCATTCTTGCTCGCAGCAGCCATTTGGTCTGCTCGAACTTGATTGACCTCAGTCCAACCTCACCAAACCCAGCACCTGTTTTGTTGCCATTGCTTTCCTGACCGAAACCTGACCCATCTCAACCAAATTCCCTTTATTGCTCGCAACAGCCGTTTGACTTGGCCATCTGAGATCGACCTCTGCTAACTTATCTATCCCAGCACCTGTCTCACCTTTGCTATACTGACCAAACCTATCCTTTAGTATTTCTTTTTCTGTCTCATACCACCCAGCATGGCGATGTGGGCACCCTTTTGTGACCGAAGTCCACAGAAACTGTTGTGGGGTTTGGGCAATAGCCTATTTCAAGGCTCACTGGCACGGGGTTTGGGTGGATGCACGGAGACCCCCAAAATCTGGAGCTTTTTGACCGTAACGTATTCTTCAAACGGTGACATAGGTCACATTTTCTTCTATAACTACTTGCCGTCGCATTTTACTTTCACGGGAACCGCATGTACCTCAAATGTTTTAGGCATCATACTTGGAGTTTGAATCTCGGGAAGTTCTCATGCCTTTGGCATTCAGAACTATAACTAAATCGAAAGAACAGAAGCACATGACAATTTGGCCTTCCTCCAGTTTTTTTTATTGTTACCTACAGCACCACAGTATCACCCACAGCAATTCCAGAAGTTTGATGAAATGCATTTTTGCTGGCATCTCCCCCAGAATTCGACAACTTTCCCCAAAATCTGGCAAAGCTCCTGGTAAACAGAAAGTTTTGGTTGAACTTCACCATAATTAGCAGCGACATGTGGGTACTCGCATGCAAACTTTTCAGCAACACACATTTCAGCCAGCAGCGCATACCTCGTGGCTTGCACCGGTTCCCATCAGAACACCGAAGTTAAGCAACGTTGGGCCTGGATGGTGCTTGGATGGGAGACCACACTTGTACCCCAGGTTGTGCTGCTGGAAGGGGGCTTAGTGGCCAAGTCCCTCGTCTCCTTCGGATGAGACGTTAAGCAGGAGGTCCCGTGTGCAGCATCACACTGTGCACGTAAAATAACACCTACTGCACCAGTCCAAGAGAGGCTGACAGGGAACAATACAGAGAAGCCACACAGTTTCCAATAGTGCTGTCCGGTCATACTGCGGGTTGGCAATAGCCGGAAAACTGGCAGCACGTATGGCTGTGGTTTCGGCCGGGAGCGGTGAGGGTGCTGGAGCAGTTGCACTGACCGGTGTATGCAGGTACCCCACCGATATCCCAGCTAAACCGACCACAGTAACACTGCGCGATGCTAGAACACCACCTGCCACATGTCTGAAGGCGTTCGCAGGTGCAAATAATAATAATAAAAAAACTTCAGGTCGTTTTCTGCGCGTAGACGGATATCAAGCTTCAGGATGACATGACACTGGTGGACACCAACCAGTGGGTTGACAACAATCAATGGTTACACCAAATGCATCTGCTCATTGTACAGTTTTACCGAAGGTTTATGTCATCTGTCATTGTCCAAAGTTTGAACTTTCCGAGGCCTTTCTTTGTGGCTTTCATTCCAGTCTCGAATTGACCAAAGATCATTGACCAACTTTCATTCTCATGATTCGGTGCCTCTTCCGCAGTGCTCTGTTGTGCAGTGAGTGGTCGATGGTGGAAGTGGATGGCTGGTTGCTGGCTATGGGTGGCATTCGTGCGAATTGTGGGTGAGATCCTGTCCACTTCTGTTTGCTCCTCGGCTGTGAGCATTCAGATCAGATCGTTGATCATCATTGAGAGCAGTGATGCAAATGTGATTGTCCCCGCTGCCGCTGCCGTTTCTGAGTTGTTCAGTTGCAAAGTTCCGTTTTTTGTTGGCCTTTTTTCATTTTTGACGTTCTTTTCTTTTCTTGCCCGTTTTCAAAGTGAAAATTAGAAATTCGGATCAGAATCGGAAGCGGATTGGGAATGAAATCGCGCACAATGAATGAATGAATGAGAGCTGACAGTGCCATCAGCCGCCCAATCCGCACAACACAACCGCATTATCTGTGTGCAATATCCAAAACCGATGATGGTGATGATAAATCCATGAAGTGGCCGCAAAAGCCCAATGATGCGCGCAACGCAACGAAACCAGCGCCTTCTCTTTCAGCCGCTGCTATTCTGTCGGCACCGGCTGTCACCCAATTGGCTCCGCGTTCGATTCTTGCTTTGCGCTTTCTTTTTGCGTTTTCTCGCCTTTCTCCAAACTCTCTCTCGCGCCTCCCGTTTTCTCTCTCATTTCCCCATTTCTTTTTCTCTGTTCGTTTTGCGTTCTTTTCTGCAATTTGTAATCGTTTTCACAACTTTTCCCCGTCCGATGACTGCGTCCCCAATCAAAAGGCGGCAGCACTTTCGGACAGTCTTTTGACTCTTTTTCTGACGCCCACCAACAAAACCCATTCACTCATGCGCCACTTGTGCTTGTGTTTGTGCTGACATCTGCATGAAATTTGCACCAGTTTTTTCACATCTTCTTCCGCTATCCGCCTGGTGGGGCTGGGCGCACCGCTCCGTTGAAACCGCTGAGGACCGGAACCATCTCCCCCGCTTGTCGTCTGACTTCTTCCGAGTCAAGTCGAGCCAATGTGCCCGTTTTAATCTCTGCTGCTGCAGTGTGATTTTCTGATAAATTTTCTCAAATATTTTTGCTGATTTCACTTGGTTTTCTCTCGCTCTCTCGCTCTCCCAACCTAATTAAACGAAACGATGTCTGTCTGTCATGAAATGAATTGAAATGCGGCAGCGATATGAGCAGGGCAGCTCGCAGAAAGTGTCGGCGAGGTGCCAGTCGAAGATTTCCCCAAATCTGTGCGACCAAGTTTCCCTCCCCACAACAACCATTGGGACATGCAGCACCTGGTGATCTTTCGCCTGCGTGATATACCTTCTGGCGCTCGCGCGGAGGTGCCGATGGGCGGCTGGTGGTGGTTTTCGCTGGCCTGCACTCATTTTGACTCGCCCGCATTTCGCATTATTTTTTGGTGGCGGCAATTTCTTTTTTTTTGATGATTTCCCTCTTTCTTTTTTGGTCGGTCACATTATTTAATTGTTTAGTCCTGTCCCAGTCGCGCAGTCAGTGTGTCCTGTGGCCCCTGCGTCTGTCCCCTTCCCCCTCAGAAATGGTGAGACTCGCAGGTGACGCGCACATGGAGAGATGAGGAAAGCCGAAAGCTGCGCGAGCAATGAGAGATTGAGAAGAGAAAATTGGAAATTTGAATTCGGCCCCATTTCGCAGCGTTTCTGAACGGGCCCAGAAGAGGAAAAGAAATTTGGTCCAGTTTCTTGCGCTTTGGCTCCTCGGCGAACTTTTTGACGAATTTTTTCCTGATTTCACCCGACTTTTTTCTCTTGATGATTTTTGAAATCTGCGCTATGCCAATTTCGAGACAATAATTTGAAAAAGCAGCAAGCGTCTTCGCGCTCCTTTTCAAAAACTCACGTCCGCATTCAACATTGCAACTCATCCTCAGCTTCAACTCAAGAGCCAGTTCAACAGATGGATGCATAAGCAGAAATGAAATTTTCGCAACACATCTTTTGTCCGATCCTCGCAGCGCAGTGGTTAGCTGTCGGACTCGAAACCTGAAGCAACGTCCTGAAGGTTGAGGGTTCGAATCCCAGTCGAGACATGAGATTTGTCGATGGCAAAAATCGTCTGTGCATCCTCCCTCGGGTGAGGCACGGTAAATAACGTCCGATTCAGACGAAAGTGGCCAGTCTCTTACCGTGGGGTGATCCAGTGTGGATTAGCTAATCCGAGGTTGGGAAGTAAATTTTCGCCATTTTCTTCAATGGAAAAAATTTACTCCGCAACCTCGGAATAACGCTAATCCACACTGGATCACCCCACGGTTAGTCCTTCGGATGGGACTTTAAAAGGAGATCCCGTGTGCAGCATCACACTGCGCACGTTAAAATACACCTACACCTTGTTCCATTTGAATAAGGAGAATGCTTCACACTTCCATTTAAATGCACAGAAAAACTTTAATTTCTGTGCCGAGAATGAAGTCTTCGACCGAGTTTTCATTGTTGAAAGAATTCTGGATTCACTCTGAGCATTCACAGCTTATATCTTCAAGTGGAATGAGGTATAGCTCCAGGTTCAAGACAGAGGCCTGGCAGGAAACAATTCACAGAAGCCAAACTTCACACGTCAATGGTGCAGCCTGGACCTGTACTGGGGAGTTTTGGCTTCGGCCTGGAGCGACGTGAGTGTTGGAGCGGTTCCTCTCTCCTCTGACTTGGAATGTGCCGGCATTCCCCGACGAAATCCCAGCAGGCACCCATCTCTGTTCACTTTTTCAGTTCATGTCCGCTCTGCAGCATTCGGAGGCTGTCGGTGAACACACACAGTCCTCTCTTCTTGCAGCGAGCCCTTGAAGGATGTCTCCCTTGAGGGCATGCATGTTTGGCCGTCACTCCTCAGCTGCTATATCATCCTTTTTTGGAGGACCGCATGCGGCAGCTACTCGCAAGTACAAGAATTTATGCATTTTGTGGCGGCGGATTATATGCACAATAGGTGCATGTAAAATTTACGAGTGCTTAGATTTTAGCAAAATTTTAGCAAAATCTGAAGATTGCGGGTTCGAATCCCAGCTGGGACACGAGATTTGCCGCGGCACTTGTGTGTGCATCCTCCCTCGGCGAGGCACGGTAAATGAAATTTGCCATGGCACTTGTGTGTGCATCCTCCTTCGGCGAGGCATGGTGAATTCGGTCGGAAAGACAGACTTAAGTGGCCAGTCTGTTAGTCCTTCGGATGGGACTTTAAGAAGGAGGTCCCGTGTGCAGCATCACACTGCGCACGTTAAAGAACACCTAGCTCCAGGTCCAAGACAGAGGCCTGGCAGGTTACACGAACACAGAAGCCACTTGGTATCACCCGCCGATACTCGACGTCGGTTCCTGCGGGTTGGCTGTGCCATAATACCGGCAGTATCGGCAGTTGTGACTGAGGTCTTGGGACCTGGAGCGGTGGGTGCTGTTGCGATTGCCCTCGGGAGTATGCCGGTACCTCGCCGGGACCCTTGATTGGGTGCCTGGAGCGGTGGGTGCTGGAGCAGCTACTCTCAGGTGACATTTGCCAGTACCTCGCCGGGACCATGGCTGACGACACAACAAAACATGAACGGTCGGACCACCAGCCCAAGGCTATCTGTCCATAAGACCCAAAGAAGAAGAAGAAAAGCTTCATGCTGCAGAAATTAAAGATCCTCTTTTTGTTGCCGAGGCCAAAATCTGACAGCTCCAGAAAGCTCTACTGAAATCTAACGCAAAAAAAAGGAAAAAGTTTCGGAGGCAACATTTTCATGGGGAAAACGCGTCATGTCTGAATGCACTCATTCATTCCTCCACGACAAAAAAGCATCCACATTTTGTTTTTCTGGGGCATCTTTTGTTTTCAACACGTCTTCATGCGATACCTTGAGGAAATGTGTTCGTTCCAAATCTGGATTCAGCGTTTCCAGGTTTCCAGCCGAGAGAAGGGACAGGAGAGTGGAATTTGCCCGGGTGGTGTCGATTTCCGAAAAAATTGCATTCCCAGCTTCCAATCTTGTTGGCGAAATCAAGAAAACTGCGAGGAGCTGTCGTTCACTCACCGCGCCAGTGGCGAGGCCGAGACCAGATGAAAACTGATCTCGGATGGAAATGTCGCGACAACTCGATTTCCAAACACACCGCAGTGCTGGTTGCCAAGAATGGTGTCAAAAATCAAGAAAACGCTGAGGGCGGGTTGGTCGTTTCCCACACCCACGGAGAGGCTGGAACAAAGGTTGACAGCTGGAACAAAGGTTGACAGACACGGACATTGTAAAAATTTCATTCGGGTAGAAATGGGTCGGCGTCTCGACTTCTAAAGAAATTGTGTGGTTTGTTTGCAATCATGTTGATGGAAATCAAGAAAACTTGAAAGCAGCGGTGTGTCATTTTCATTGTCATCACCCACGCCAAGAACAATTATTGGGGAACATTGCGCAGTGTGGCAATTGATTTCTCATTTCCAGTTGCAGTGTCGCAGTGAAAACAGGACGAATGGCGCAAGTTGGTAAAGTGCGCCCGAATTTTTGCCCAACTCCCTCCAGAGCCAGTGGGAATGGCGATGCTGATGCATCATTTGTGATCACTGATCAGCTGGCGACTGGCTTTGGCGTGCGTTGGCTGTGGGGGCTGGCTCATTTCAGCGCAACGACAACAAAAAAAAAACGTTTCGGGCTTTGGAGAATGTGATGTGAAACGGTGTTTGGACTGCGCGGCGTGCCACGCTTTTCGCTTTTGTTTCGCTCTTTCTTGGCCCGTTCCCGTTCTTCTTGGTTTCGTTCGGGTCGGCGGTCCGTTTGTTCGAACGGTGTCGTGCACGGTGAGCTGTGGCAGTGGCGTTCATTCCGTGTTTCAGTCTCAGTTGTTCCAGGTCTTGCAGCGGATTTGGTCGACTCGCTCTGCAGCGGTGCCGTCTCAGCCGTCTGTTCAATGTTTGTGATTGTTTTCTGTGCGGCTGCGATGTTCGCTCGCTGCCTGACGACACTTTGCGCAACTTCCAACTGGCAATGGTTCAACACTGTTTCCGACTGACGCTTTGGAACACCTGACCACACGTGAACCGGGCAAAGGGGGGAGGGACGAATTTCTGCTCACTCTTTTAACCATTTGAAACCAACTTGAGCTTGACCTGGTAGCCCAACCTGCTTTGCCCCAAACTTTTTTACCTTTCATTTCCTTGTTTGATTTCTGCGAGCAGGAATGAAAATCCGTTTGGTCCACGTGCGATTCCGGCATTTTGCAAGTGTCAAAAGCGCTGGTGTTCCTACCAACTGACACTTCCGACAAGATCGAAGCACAGAATGAGCCCACTTTAATTCTGCCAACTTGTGTGATCCAGCACTTGTTTGCGCCAGGCACCGTCCCAACCTCAATTTGATCGATCCGATCACCGATCGGTAAAATCCACGGTGGTTTGGGTGGAGCTGTTTCAACATTCATTCAACAACCTCGGGTGTCATCCACTTCAACATTCATTCAACAACCTCGGGTGTCATCCACAAGGCTTCTCCAGTCTCCACACCTGTTCAACACATGCATCACTGACGTAGGCATTGGCCTAAAAGAAGCCGAGGAAGCGCTTTTCTGCAGCTCACCTCACCTTGTGCAGTAAACACACCAGCTTCAAAAGCTGGTTCTCATCCCTGGAAGTCAATAGCATGTGACTCCAACGGCCTCGGAAACAACCGCCAGCCAATCCTTGAGGGCACACACCTTTCTTTGCTTCCACATGTGTTCTCGTTTGGATTGCACTGTCCTTCCTCTGTCTGTCTCTCTTGTGTCTGGAGCATCGACAACAAACAAATGATTGCTCCTCCTTCCTTTGTGCTTCACCTTGCTCCATTTCTGCAATTTCCTTCATGCCCACAATGCTACAAGTGGTGTATCAAGGTTGTCCTCCATCTGCGGATGAACAGGGTCGCTACAGTGGAGCCATACCATCTCCTTCCTGTGGCAGAGGCAGACAGTTATTGGCAGCCAAGCAGAACAGCAGACAGCAGATTCCCGTGGTTTAAACCCGTGTCCAGCGGCCCAGCGTCTGTCGGAAGGACCTCAGTCCTTTTGCGACCTCAGTCCTTTTTCGGTTGTTGTGATCACACAGTCTGACCCTTGTGATAATACTTGCGCCGAAAGTCAGCGATCGTCTTTCTGTTGGTTCGGTTTGTTCTTTCCGATTTCATGGTTCAAAAACTGCACAGCGATGGCGAGATAATTGTGTGCATCGATGAACGACTGCTCGCCAAAGACCGTTTGTCCACCAAACAACCACGTGAGGGAACCAGTTCCAACGAGAACGGCTGCACCAACCGTGTTTTCATGGCAACACTGTTCCTTGTTTGTCCCTTACTGCGAATGTGAGGTCACAGTTTTTGTTGGCTGATTTTGAACATCACGCAGACTGGCCAAAGCATGTGTCCTTGGCTTGGCGTGTTTATTTGTTGACCAGGGTTCCCGCCGCCCAAGGCTTGAACCATTTCTGTGAGCAGCGAACATGTTGAATTTTCCACAAACCCCAAATGTTGAGTTGACCCCACCCTTACACTCTTATAAAATTATTTGACCAATTCGAACTTGGTTGCCGTGGTGACCCTGTTCCTTTCGGTGCTTGTCCTAATTGCCTTTGCGCCTGGTGGTGACTGATAATGTGGATTTGGCGAACAACTTCAAAACGTATTTTCTCATTTATGCCCCTTTAGCTTTGCTTGTGTTGTTGTGGCAGTGCCCATGAATGCCAGTGAACGCAAGAACCCTAGACCTACCTACCGCCATCCATCCGGTCGCACTGGGCCCTTGGACCACACCATGGCGCTAGCCTATTTCCAAATTTGATGTGTGTGCACGCGCGAGTGTTATAAGTGCCACCGGACAAACGGACCATCGTTCAGGTTCCACTAACTAACCAGTTCAGGACGCACATCTGTACCTACAACCTGGTTTTACATTTTGTTCAACATTCCGTGTTTCTTTATGACAAACTGGAAGACCTCTGCTCTTTCTTGCCAGGGTCAGGGAATGACCCTAGGAATGGCCCTGAGGTAATCAACAATTCACCTTACCTGTTGTTAACTGTCTTTTTGGGATAAGTAGATCTCACAGGGGACGGAATATTCCGTCCGGGGTTGATGGATAAAAAGGAAATCGGTTATGGGATAGATAGTCAGCCTCATAGTTCATGTGTTTGCCATAAAATCATTTTGTTTTGCTTCTTGTCAGTTGTCGTTAAATTTGTCTCGTTTTCCATATGGTTAGATATTTGCATTCAATTGATCAAATTTAAGAGAACATTTGAAATTGATAATCTATTCCTGATGCGTGCAGGTTGAAATGACTCATCGCTGATTACAGGGTGCACAAAAGATAGTGGGTTAGGTTGGGTAGGAAAGCTCCATGCTCAACGATGGAATGGCAGACAGCTATTTCCGTCACATGTCATCTTTTTATTCTTTTTGTTTTTGTTGATTTTTTCTGAAATTTTTTTTTCAAATATTTTTTTGTATAGTGGCGGCGCAATTAATGTGCCCATACATGTGTTTTTCCCATTTGACTGTTGCCTCCGAAACTTTTTTTCTTTCTTTTTATTCGTATGCAGGCGGTAGAAATTAAAGCTCCAGATTTCAACACAGCGTTCTAGAGGTGTCAAATTTTGACCTCGGTTACAAAAGAGGGTGTTTAATTTCTGCAGCACATAGTTTTTGCCAAAATCTGAACGGTCGCAATTTTTTACATGTATGAGCACATTAATTTCGCCGCCGTTTTCATATGAACCAAAACCAATGAAATTTGAACTTCGCTCTCAGACACCATTGTTGGTAACCGTTTCGAATGCCGTTCCAATGAAGTACCATCGTAGCGTGGAGTGGAGTGGAGTGGAATGGGCCACGTTCGTATGGACGTGATGGTTTATGTAGTTTATACGGGGGGGACTATGCAAAACGGGGGGACAAAGCAACTCAACAAACCGGACAATTCAACTCAATATGCCGCCGTGCCGGACAATTCAACTCAACATGGCGGACAATCCAGCTCAACGAACCGGACAATCCAGCTCAACGCACCGGACAATCCAACTCAGAGCCGCACACCCTCCGCACAGGGTGGTCACCAAATTTTTTTCCAAAATCATCACAGTCAATTTATTTAGTTTCGGCCAAATGATAAGGTTAGGTTGGGTTCGGTTCGGTTAGGTTAGCTTAGGTTAACCTAGGTTAGGTTAGGTTAACCCAACCTAACGCAACCAAACCAAACCTTACCTTTCCCAACCTAACCTACCCTAACCTAACCTACCCTAACCTAACCATATGGCCGAAACTAAATTTTTTGACTATGATGATTTTGAAAAAAATTTGGTGACCACCCTGTGCGGAGGGTGTGCGGCTCTGAGTTGGATTGTCCGGTGCGTTGAGCTGGATTGTCCGGTTCGTTGAGCTGGATTCTCCGCCATGTTGAGTTGAATTGTCCGGCACGGCGGCATATTGAGTTGAATTGTCCGGTTTGTTGAGTTGCATTGTCCCCCCGTTTTGCATAGTCCCCCCCCCCGTATAAACTACATAAACCATATTGCTTGTTGTTGCCAACCCACTGCTTGGCGTATGGCCACGCCTATCGTTTGTCAACCTGCTGCATGGTGTCCGCATTTTCAAGCAGCAAAATGTCAGCGAACTTGACCCAGCCCACATGTAAACAGGCATACGGAACTGCGTGAAGGGAAATATGACAGCCCTTTGTTTTTCATATTTTTGTGCTGTGGATACCTGAAACGTTTTTGACAGGATTCCTCTGCTCAAGCTTCAAGCAGGATGCTTTTGTCAACACAATTTTCCCCTTTAAATGATCTCCTTTTTTGTTTGTTCGACGCATTCAACCTCGCCCATTGATCTTAAAACCAATCTGGATGCGCAACAAGATCGTAAAGTGTGGCCGTGTTGCACAAGTGTGTTTGCCTATCAAATCAGTGTCAGAATGGTTCAGTGCCTTTACCTCTCATGACACAGAGCATTGTACTGTTTTTGAATTTTCTGTCAACAACCAAATGAATGCCACTTCCCGTTCGCTTCTCATGGCATATTTTTCTTTTCTCAGTTTTTCTTTGTTGGCTGTGTACATGTCCCAAGACTGTTTCCGATCCTTGATCGAGTTGAATTGCATTTTTGCTGCAAGGAAAAAACCGCGGGGTTTGCGGTGAACTGATCTGACCCTCAAACACTATTTCTTTCTGAAGATGCAAGAGGTCTCATTTTGTTTTTGACCTTCCAATCTCTTCTCTTGTTTCAGGTCTCAGATTGCAACTGGAGTGAGCGTTGAATGTGTTTCAGCATCCTTGGCTGCAGATGTCACGTCGGTCCTCGGATCAGTTGTTGGCTCTCTCACGTCCTCCCCTACCTCTGCCTCTCCCTCAACACCTGCATCGGCACCTGCTGCAGTGAACAGTGGGCTTGTAAATAGCAGCGTCGGCAGTGCAAATCTCTTGACCAGAGACAACAGCCGGACAGGGTCATCAGTTTCCTCCGCACTAGGTGCTCCGTCCCCGTGCGCGGCAAACAGCAGCGCCAGCCTGAACAACAGTGCCAGTGTTAGCAGTGTCTCCTCTGTTAATGTGAACGGCGCGACCAGTTCGACCAGCCCTTCCTCGTTGACCAGTTCCAGCAGCGGTAGGGGTCACCACCAGCACCACAGTCCACTCCACAACCACCTCCACCACCCCCCACACCACCAGGTGGTGGTGTCTGGTTCGACGGTTGGTTACAGTATGGCCGTGTCAAGGGTTCCGAGTCCACCGCCGCAAGAAGTCAACACGCCTGTTGCCGAGAATTGGTGCTACACACAGGTTCGTAAACATGTTTTATTTTATTTTCCAACTGCTCATTTGTGTTCTTTTGAGCCAATCACCTGTGGGTTCCTTTGTTTCCAGTTCAGACCGATCAAAGTACGTGTCCGTGGAAAGCCAGCAACATGATGTGGGGCTTTGAACCAGCGAACAATTTCTTGCAACCGTGTTTCGTTTGCCGCGTCAATTCTCAACCCGCCCTAAGCATTTGCAGCAAATATGCAACCCCCCTCCGAATTTTTCACACAATTCGCAAAGAGGATTGCAAATTTGCAGCAAACAGGTACTCGGGGTTGGGAATTGCATATTTGCAGCAAATAATTATTATGGTGTGTTGAACATATTTTCGTAAAATTCGCAAGGGGATTGCATATTTGCTGCAAATACGCTCTGCAGGTTGGGATCAGAAACCATCAGAATTTGGCATTCATTTGAGGTGTGATCTCAGATCAACCATAGCCTTCAATGACGAAAGCAATGGATCTGCCCGTTTCTATTTTCGAAAATTATGACTAAGCAGACTAAATCTGACGTAACCCCCTAACCCTACCTCGCCTGGTGTCAACCTACTGCCTGTAGCGTTAGTCTGTTTCCGAGATTTTCAAAAAATGGAAACCCATGGGAGGATCCATCAGGAGAGGGGTTGTACAAACAGATGAATCACTTTTCGAGGACAAAGGAAACACAATCGAGTGGCCAAATGAACACACAGTTGTTGGTCGGATTACATGTGGAACGACTGAAGAGTCGGTACCTATAATCCCAAATGCTATCAGTGTGCGGCGGGCTAAATCATCATTGACCGCCAGATCACCAACCAAACGATAGCCTAGCTTTCAACCTAGTGTCCACCAATGTTCTGATAAAAGAGCATAACAGGTATATGAAGCACACCTCATATGAATCCCCTAAATTTCTGGGGATTGTAAATTTGTCGCGGGATGGGGAATTTGACAGCTAACTTTTGGCAAATAAAAAGAGGTGTTAGATATATAAAGGGCAAATTTACAACCACCCTCAGAATATCTCTTGAGTCACTGGGACTGAATATTTGAGCTCGGCTTTTTTTCATCCGGCCATGTGGTATGACGCAGGACAGTGAGAACAGCAATGAGCTCGCATCATGACTTGTTTATTGTCACGTTTTTCATTTGTTTTAACTGTACCCACTGATTTTTCCTGCTCATTATTATCAATTATTATTTTGAGTTTGTTTTTCTGTTTGCCTGAATCGTCAAGTCGTGCATCTGGAAAAGAAATTTCTGTGCTCCCGCGACTGCAAAATTCGACCACGAACCGTAATCACTGTGCCGACAGAAACTCATTTTTGGAGTCGAGGTTTATTGGCTGCTGAGTCGGAGCGGGAGCGAGGCCAGGCACAGTTTCAAACGCATGATCTGGATTATAGGAGTAGTAAGCTCCTATTGAGGAAAAGCGCAAATTATAATTGCAACCCAGATAAATTTGTCGGTTTTTCGAAAATTTGACTCCCAAAATCAGAAATCACCGTTTTTATAACGACAAAACAGTTGTCGAAATTCGAATCCGCTGTTTTCTCAATGATTGTTTTTTGTTTGTGCCAGTTTTTCAATATGGCACAGTCCGACTGGCTGTCTCGACTGTCGGTGGCTTTGGGTCGATCTGGGTTAATAATCTGCTGATGGCGAAAGAGCGAGAGAAGGAGACTTATTGAACGAAAGGCGGAAAGAAAAAATCAAATTGGTTCTGCTTGTTCTGTAATGCCAAATTTAATTTCAACTGCCGTGAGTGAATGAGTGCGCTCGTGAGCAGGCAAAGTGGAGGGATTGGCCTGCTTGTTCAGATTTTCTGTCCGAACACATGGATTTGGCATCCGTGCTTCGCAATTGCAATCGGCCGAGGGCATTGCGGTTGAGCCCCAATTGACCTCATGGCCAGGGGGAGGTGACCGCAGACGCGAACAGGGGGTTCAGGGGGAATGACACTAAAAAAATATTTCCCACAAAAATAAGATACCTCGTTCGCACATTAATATGGGAATTTTAATTTTGCCCAAAAAGCTGAGGTTCCCCCCGGCCAGTTCTCTCTGCAAATAAGCCACTTGGGGGACCGTTCAGAGATCCTCTGCACATGCATGGATTTTCCCCAGTTTGGCTCCTGGGCGCGTGGGGAATTTATCACCCCCCGCAGTTAACATATTTCTTGAAAAATAAAATAATTTAAATTCTTCAAAAGGTATTCACCCCCGCTCCCAGCTTCGGTGTACCCTCACAGATCGCCCATTGACCTATCTTGGCCCTTTCGGAAGAAACAACCCTCTTGGTCAATGCGGCAATACCTATACCGAGTACCTAATTGTGGTCGCTTCCTCTTTAGTCCCCCAATATCAGCGCCTTCACCAAAATTAGCAGATATCGATATCGGAGTTTGGGTAACAGTTGGGAATACCTGCCGACATTGAACTGAACGAGTTATCACCATTGCTCTCTGATAAAGGGTCTGCTAATGCTAACTAAACCTAACCTAACCTGACCTAACCCAACCTAACCGTCCTGACACACCAATCACAACCCATTCTACCATACCTACGTCGTCCTCATCTTCCTATCCTATTTTGGCCACTTGAGCGTGTGTGAAAACTCGTCCAGTTCAGCTTTTTTCAGATGTCGGCAAGTATTCAGAACTGCAACCGGAGTTTGGCAGTTGATTGGTCGTGCTGTCACTTCGCCACGCACCGCATCGTCCGCATCAAATTGAAAAAAAAAATGAAAACGGTAAATGTGGTGCACGCCCAAATTGATCCACGGTCTCTTCTCCATGCTCAGAGCCAATGGAGTGAAAAAGTCTGCGCATTCGGAGAGGAACAGAGTTTCATGCGTTCGTCCGCTCGCGGCGCTGCTGTCGTTTGCGGTCAAAAATGGACTCTGTCCACGCTCTTTCCTTGTCCTGTTGTCCCAAAAGGGCGGGAAACTGAGATTTGGGACAAAACGCGAGACAATATTGGGGAAAACGGAGACTGAATTTCGGACGAAACGGAGACAATATTGGGATAAAACGGAGACGGAGTTTGGGACAAAACTGAAACGGAATTTGGGCAAAACGGAGACACAATTGGGACAAAACGAAGACGGAATTTGGTTCAAAACGGCGACAATATTGGAGACACAATTGGGACAAAACGGAGACGGAATTTGGGACAAAACGGAGGCAATTTTGGGAAAACGGGGACGAAACGGAGACAATATTGGGATGAAACGGAGACGGAGTTTGGGACAAAACTGAAACGAAATTTGGGCAAAACGGAGACACAATTGGGACAAAACGAAGACGGAATTTGGTTCAAAACGGCGACAATATTGGAGACACAATTGGGACAAAACGGAGACGGAATTTGGGACAAAACGGAGGCAATTTTGGGACAAAACGAAGACGGAATTTGGGATAAAACGAAGACAAGATTGGGATGAAAAGGAGAAGGGACTTGGAACAAAACGGAAACGGCATTTGCGACAAACGGAGATAATATTTGGTACAAAACGGAAATGGATTTTGGGACAAAACGTGAACAAAATTATTCACAACCCGATCGGTGTTGGATAGCCGAAATACGGTTCCTGGAAATAAATATTGGTTAGAGTCTCCAGCAGGTGAGGTCTAGCGGAGATGTGTCCCAAAATGTTCAGCATATGGAACCCATTTTGTGCACAAAAATGGCTTTTTCGTTGCAGGTTTTTCTCCGAACGCCAAAGCCGAACTGAACTATTTTATGCATTTTTGGTGCTAATAATTCACTTGTTTGACATGCTGTAGTCTGTCTATTGTGTGATGTGCTCATGTGCTGAGTTGGGCGGCTGGGTTTTGCATACATGAGGAAGGGCAGGGCAAAAAGCGCGAAGGGCAACCAGATCGTTGCCAGTGCAACATGCAAGGTGGAATCCAAATCGTATCATATCCTATTCCGTGAATATTCATATTTTTCAGGGTCAGAAAACTACTGTGGAAACCGCAACAGTGCACACACAAACAGAAGGTGCCTGCATCTTTTGTTTTTGGGATCATTTTCCGACAAAAAATGCTGCTTCCTCTGTTTTCTGGGCGAGCAACTCTTTTCCAGGATGCAGAAGACACAAAAAACACGGCCCACATTTTCCGGAAAGTCTCCTGCAAGGCTCCAGAGAAGGCAGGTTCCAGAGTGGGTCCCAGAGAGACGGAGGCAGCGGATGGGATGGCCCCGGGAGAAGCAAAAAGAGGTTGCAGAAGCGATTTTTCTTATCCTTGTTTTCAATTCAATTTCAGCGGAAAAGCGAGGAGGTATTGGCAACTGCGTTGACAAATGGGCGTGTGTGTGTCTTTTGTCTTCCTCATTACCATTGCCGTTGACTTTGTTTTCCGTCTGCCAATTTGACCTTGTCTCGCCCCCTGCACCTGCCCGCCGCCCGCCATCCCTCCCTCCTGGCCGTCCGCACTCTCACGCACTTGGGTCTCTTCGCTTCAGAACAGTTTCGTTTCTGTTGACCTCAGTCAGCGTCGGCCTCTCTCTCTGGCTGCAGGTCGCACAATGAAAATGGATGTACAGTGGCTGGTGAATTAATGGCACCTAACATGGTGTCGCTTTTTACTGATTTATAAAAGCTCGAAACCATTGATCATTAGTTTCACATCATTGATTTGATGCATGTTTCCACTTTACAAAAGTTTAATTTTTGAGGCTAAAACAATGAAATTTCGCACGCAGTTTTCTCTAAAAGTTTGAAAGAACGACATGTATGTAAGGTCCATTAATTTGCTCGCCACTGTACAGGGTTCGGCAATCTGTTCGTTGGTAACACGCGTCACCGACGAACATTGTGTCAGGGGTTTCGTACCGACACATATACAGCTTTTCCCAAAAGTCACCTGACAACCCCAGAAAAGTGCATTGCAGTTTTGAAGCAACTCGGGAAGCTTGGAGTGGAGTTTGTTCCAATTCGAATGGATGACACCTGCAGCAGGCAGCCTGTCCAATCTGAACCTGAAATCTTTAGAAATAGCCCCACAAGAGAAGATTGAAAGCTAGCAAATGAATGGGGTTGTCAAGTGAATTTTGGGAAACGCCGTATAATGGGTGCCTTAACGTGCGTCACCAACGAATTTGCCCACGTTCTTCAGAAGCCTCGTTGACAATCCCCACCAATTGCAAGTTTTGAAGAACTGAAGACGAATTTGAAGAGGACACCCCCAAACGCAAGGATGGCCGCAAACCGTCTGCACTTCACTGGGGTTGGCAAGATACTTTTGAAAGGTGCTGTAGGTTGTTTTTCAGGGCACAGGCATGGCATGGCATGGTAGAACAGCGGTATGAATCGGGTATTCCGTTTTCTGTTCAAACAGGTGGGGTTGACATTGAACGCGAATTTAAAACGCGGAGAAAAAAATAGGTAGGCCAATGGGAAATGGATGGGAAAAGAAAAAAGAAAAACTCCTCCCTGCGCCGATCCCTTGCCTTGCCTTCTTACTCTATTCCCCCACAACATTGCATTTTTGTTCAACAAAAAAAAATTTGCCCTTCAGATTTTTTTGAAAACGTCATTTTTCGAAATTGTTTTGTCAGACAGTTTATTTTCGCTTCTTTTTCTTTCTTCCTTGCAGAAATTGCCTCATTTGCGGCAGTTTAGCGTTTTGAGGCCCTCCCTCCCTCCCTCCCTCCCTCCCTCCCTCCCTCCCTCCCTGCAGAGTGCAGGCAGCCAGCATCGCAGGATGACAATGAAACACATAGGCGTAATTTATTCCAATGGCAGAATGATAATTGACCTAACCTAACACAACAGGGTAGTGGAAAAATGCGAATTTGGTCGATGTTCCCATGCTTTTTGTAAGGCTCCATTTGTTAGAACCAGGACACCTCCTTTTAGCGGAGCTGTGCCCATAAATTCAGACTTCCTCAAGGGAAGGGAAGGGATTTAGCTGCATTCCGTTTGCAACATGGTTGCAGAGAACTTGTCTCCTTACTCCCTAGAGAACACTCCCAAAATTAAGTGTTCTCTGAACCCTGGGTAGTTGAGGTTTCAAGAATTCTTCCGGCATACAACCATCTGACTGGGGCGGTGTGCTTTCCAGCCCCCAAAATTCTTTGGGGCGTTGGGGCCGTATCGAAAAGTAAATTAAATCTATGGAACGAATGGAATCAAGTCATCAAACTTTTTATTTTTTCGATTTTTTGAAGTATTTTTGTCTTGAAGACCATAAAATAATGAATAGTATAGGTATGCACGAACCATTTTGTTGCTCAGTTAGAAAAATAATTCTGTGCACATTCCAGAATTCAAACGTGGGTTTTGCAGCTCAACATGTGACACTTGGGTGGGATCTGATCTGGGGCTCCGCTTCGTTATTTTATAAATAAAAGGTCCATTGGACAGGAGCAGAGTGAAATGCCCACAAAGATAATTTGACCCAAAAACGCAATTTTATGATTCCCACAAAAGAAGTCAAAACGAAACATAATTCATTCTTGTCAGTCCACTGGCTTTTTCTGAATGCAATCTGCCTTCCTGGACCGTCACTGCAGTTTGTCAAAGGTTATGGATGTGTGGCACAACTGTTGGGCTTGTTGACCTGAAGTTGACACCAATCTCCAGTTTTGTTTCTCGTCCTGAACTTGTCACCAATCTCCAATCGATTCGCGAGGTTAACAAGCTGAAGAATGTCTTTACCGATTGTGAGCAAAGTTTCCACATTGGTGAAGAATCCTCGGTTAACAATGGGCCTTTGCTTATCGGGGGGGGGGTACCAGATCCCCACTGGGGTGTAAGGAATTTTGTGATAGGTACCGACTCCCACAAATTTGTGAATTCCTGGTCCAAAGTAGATTCGGTAGCTGACATTGCCCCAGATTTCGACAAAGATGTACCTACTCCCCCAAAACCCAAGTCTGGAAAACCACTGACAATAGGTCGATCTCCTTCATCCTTGTCTTTATCGAAGCGGACCCCTGCTGCTGTCCAGAGTCTTGCCAACTCCCACTACCATATTCCACTCCCTCTTTTGACACTTAAACCGAAAAAAGCCAGTTTCCTTTATTCTTTCTAGGAGTTTCCAGGAGTAAATTGGATGCTGGCGAATTTTTTTTTCACTCTTATTGCACTCCACAAGGCGTTCTCCCTTTGGTTGGCCGTCTTCTTATTTTTCTCTTCTCACCCATTCTATTCTATTCTCTGCCTTTTTCCAGGTAAAAGTTGTCAAATTCAGCTACATGTGGACAATAAACAACTTCAGTTTTTGCCGAGAAGAGATGGGTGAAGTACTCAAGTCGTCAACATTCTCAGCCGGATCAAATGACAAATTGAAATGGTTTGTTTTTGTTTTGTTTTGTGTTTTGTGATGCTCTCACTTTGCATGCAAAAATGACTTCATCATTTTTTTCACCCCTGCCTGATTCCCATGTCTCCGGTCTCGTGTTATCGTTGGGTAAGGTGGAAGCTATGCTATGGTGCTGACGGAATATGAAGGAGCTCCAGCATCGATAAGTGGGCTCTCCCATGTTTAGGGTCACCTAGCTTTGGGTGGGCTGTCTCATTGATGATCCCTGGCTCTACTGCTAATCCACCCCAGGACAATAACAAAAGTAAATGGTATGTAGATCTAATTTTCCAGAAATTACAGCTTCGTTTCTGTCAGTCTGTCCCTCTCACACTTCATCAGTTGCCACGTGAGTGAGAGGGAGCCCGATATGGTGGTGGCAACTGGCAAGACGAGTCCGCAATTCCTGAGACCGGATCAACCAGAAAAAAGAACAGATGTTCCCTCTGTTGGGAAAAACATTGAAAAAGAAAAATTACATTAAGGACCATTCCATGGAAAATCCAGCGTCAAAAATTAATCAGCATTTTTTGATTAGTTTGATCCACCCCAAGACCTTGTTTGAGGATAAAAACTTTTATTTCTTTTTCACGTCATTTCTGTCCTGAAGAACGCTGTTGCGGCTCGGAGCACAAACAAATAGAAAAGGCATTGTATTGTTGCATTGTTTCGTTTGATGCGTAAGATTGCATTCACCTGTGCAATGTGCGAGACACATTTCTCTGCAGTCTGCAGTGGTCACGTGCATCTGGTCCTGTTGTTGACTGAAAAAGAGTTCCTCATATACCTAGGTACTTCTGGTCCATGATCAGTGCACCTGCTGGTGGTGCAACGTCTGGAAATTGCCTTCGTCCAGGGTCAGTAATTCTCTTCACCCTTTCATTGGTTCAAATGCAAGAACTTAGGGAAGATGGATGTCAAGCATCAGATAAGCAACAAGCAATTAACAGACATCAACCAGTCGGTTGACAATTAGCCATATAGGGGTAGGGCTTAAAGTGGAAAATAAAGTGACGGAGCTCCCTTTTCGGAAAAGGGACACCAAGCATTCGAAAAAACCAACAACCACGGATAACATTCCAGAATTTCGCAGGGGGCATTTTTTAATGGAAGCATCTGGGCTGAGACCCAGCCAGGGATCTGGGATTGAGCCCTGGTGGTGGCATGGGGCAAAGGTCCTGGTGGGTGGTTGTGACATTGCCAAAGAGCAGGCATGGAAATGACAGACATCTTTAAAAAATGGGTTTCATCCTCAGAAAGGGTGTGTTAAATGTGTAAAAAAGGGACAGAGCACAGAGCCAGCATATCAGTGATGTCGGATGAAAACGACTGCCGGAGCTCAGCTCCTGCGGCTGCAGGGACGGTTGGAGCTCGGATCCAGTGCACTTTAAGCCCTGATAGGGGGTTAGGTCAGGTTTGGTTGGCTTTCATTTTAACGAAAAAAAGGAAAGGCAAAATGTTAATCATGTCCCGAAAGTTGGCTACCCAAATTTAGCTTGCTGCTTATTGTTTAGTTTCACAAAATGTGGAAATTATGGAAACGGGTATTAAATTATTGATTGCAGGTGGTAAAACATTGTTTTCCTGGCTTAAGTTTTCTTTCCTCGGAACTTTTTAACCCTATTATCCATACCATCTATTTTGCAGGTGTTTACGGGTAAATCCGAAAGGACTGGACGAAGAGAGCAAGGACTACCTCTCCCTCTATCTTCTGCTGGTGTCCTGCAATAAGTCTGAAGTCAGGGCCAAATTTAAATTCTCAATTCTCAATGCCAAAAGAGAAGAAACCAAAGCCATGGGTATGTTCTGTTCAATCTATTCAATGCTGATACTCCCTTTTTTAAACCAGATTGAGTCATTTCTTCGGTGGCTTTTCAACAGATCGAGTCCCACCCTCCACCTTACCACTTTTTCTCTACCCTATGAGTGTGAAAATACCATGGGGTCGAGGGACTCCCATCTCCTAAACCCTTATTAGGAGCTCAGTGCCTTGGAACCCTGCTGTGGGTGCAATTGCAGTCTCAACTTTTGCGGCCACTGAGGTACTCATGGGCGTGTCACTTAAGAAAGCATTGTAAAACTTTCTGTAACTTGAGAAAACCTAGACAAAATCTTGAAAACGTATTTTACGCAAATGCTGCAATTTCTGAAATGCATTTATTTTCATGAATTTTGGGCTAAATCTAAAAAAACGGGTTTTGTCAGACGATAAAAGAACTAATTTTTGCACACTTTGGTTCAGAGTAGTCGTGAATTTCCAAAAAGGGGAACCTCGGAAAATTTCCAAAAAGCTGGTCAGGGGGAATTGCCCCCAAAGAGGAAGGAAAAGTCGAAATTTTGGAAAACTGGAAAAGTTGGGGAATTTCCAAAAAAGGGGAAAAAGTTAGAGATTTTTAGCGGAACCAAAGCATGTCGACATGAGAACAAAATTGGAAATTTTTAAAAAAGTGCTGCTGAAATCTTTTTTCTCTTGCTTTGGATCATGAAAGGGAATATCCAGAAATCTTTTGAAAAAGTCAGTAAAATAGCATGTGGAGGAATTTTATTAATTCAAAAAAGCACCCTGAATAATCATCATTTTAGGAGAAAAAAATCAGATGCGCCAGAGAAAAAATATGCCTCTAGGGTTTGCCAGGGTTGCCGATAAAATAATGTCTCATTGATAATGATGAAATAATTTTATATCTGTTCCACGTGATTTCCATCATGTTGCAGCTAATGCAACTGAAGGAAAAAAGGCATTATGTGCTTGACATAACCATAGGAAAAAAGCACTCTGTGTATGGGAGAATGTAACAAAAAACGCCCCTCATTTTTGTATTTCTTCGTTTTTTATTTTCCTTACAGAAAGCCAAAGGGCGTACCGATTTGTACAGGGAAAGGATTGGGGCTTCAAGAAGTTCATCCGAAGGGATTTCCTTCTTGATGAGGCCAACGGACTTCTACCAGACGACAAACTGACGATATTCTGCGAGGTTTGAATTGAATTGATTTGAATTGTTTCCTGTTGCAGTTTGGCAAACCGTCATTTGAGAATGTTTGCTGTTTTAATGGTGATTGAAAGAAGACGCTTTAAAATGAAATGTTTTGCGAGGTGAAAATGGCTTTGGCATGTGCTGAGAAGGTTGAACAGGCCAGAAACCCATGCCACATGTGGAATCGGATCAACTGAATCCTTGCTATCTGAAAGAACCTCACGAATCCTTCCCATGACAGATTGAACATGATTAACAAAATATGCTGCAAAGAGAGCAGCTCCTTAGGAGGATGAATATGGCTGGATCTAGTTTTTTATGGTTTTGTAGGTGGATCTTATGAAGGTAAAATAGGTTTAAGAAGGTTTTGTTAGGAGAGTGGGCGGAACGAGATTTGGTTAAAAAACAAAACTTAACTATTTGGTTAGGTTTGCTTAGCCATGGGTTTTAATGCATAAGTTATGTTTAAGCAAAGGTTTTAATTATTGAGATTGAGAGGTGGAAAATGTTAAAATTATGTTTATTCTGATTGTTTCCCAGGTGTTTATTTATTTCATTTCCTGATATTTTTAATCGAAGGATAAAGAATACATTGACGATGGAATACCGTGTAGCACTGCCACTGCCGTGCTGCAGCATAAGACAAATTAAGGTTGTAATAGTAAGTCCATCACATCAGACAAGTCTTGTCATACAAGTCTGGGCTGGGACACGTCCAAACGATAAGATAAAAAAAATCAGGTGACAAAGATCGGACTTGGCCGACAAAAATCTGATGAGAAAGTCTCATGCCCATCTGAATGGTAAGATTTTTATCGGACAAACAAAATCCAAAAAAGTGTGCCGGACTTCATGAAATCACATCAAAACGGTGTGATTTTTTGGGTGGCAAAAATCTGCATTGTCACTCCAAAACCGATCAGAATAGGCAGATTTTTTCGCAGCTTACTTTTTCAGATCGTCCGTCCAAAATAGATTTGTAGTTGCAACAATGGGCAATGGCCAATGCTCCAATGTTTCCCTTTGAACATTGTTGCAAGTGACAATCTGTTTCGGACAGATGATCTGAAAAAAGTCTGAATTGCAAAAAATCTGCCCATTCTGACGTGGCTAAAAAAAGTCCAGCCGTTCTGATGCGGCTTAAGCATTCTTGGAATCATGCTCAGTTTGTTTGTACCTATTTCCAATTGGAATGAATGAGGAGTTGTCTTAGCTGATCTTGATTGGCAACTGATTCACTCGAGATGCCCTTATCTCTTCAAAACCATTTTTCATTTCAATTTTTGTTTTATACCCTTAGGTCAGTGTTGTTGCTGATAGTGTAAACATATCTGGTCAGTCAAATGCAATTCAGTTCAAAGTGCCAGAATGCAGGCTATCTGATGATCTGGGATACCTTTTTGAAAACCAAAAATTCAGTGACGTCACACTGTCCGTTGCCGGACGGGAGTTTCAAGCCCACAAAGCCATTCTGGCAGGTAATGGAAATTGCCATCTATTTCTTTGTTTTCTCTTATGTTTTTTTTCACCAGTTATTGTCAATTTTTCTCTGTGTTGGACCTTGGAATATGTCGCTTGTTGTTTCTTGGGCGAGTTTTTATGCCAGATGGGTGTAATTTGGCACCCAGAATGGAAAAAACGTGGCCTTTCAAATAACAGAATCAGAATTTTCACTTTCCTTTGTGTTGACACTATTCGGCGGCCCAGATTACTCAAAACGCCTGCCTCAAATTCACGCAATTGTGTTTTCAACATGCAGGACACATTTGAGACAAAAATTGACTCTTGTCACTTGAATTGTCAGGAAATTTTTGTCCAATCTCCAAGTTGAAAAATTTTGCACCCAATTACTGTGGTCACCGCTTCCAAACTTTCGCTAAGCTAGTTCCGTTGTGATCTACAAGGGGGGAATCTGGAGATCTATTTCCAGGACTAAATAATCTGGGAGGTTGGTCTGGTATAAAGAAAGTGACTTGCTTCCAGCAAACTATCCAGGAGGGCACGATAAAGATTTCAAGATAGCACCTCAAATATCATGTAAGGATATGGCAAATTCTTTTCACTTTTGAGAGCGGTGAGGGAATAGAGCCTTTTGCATCCAAGGGTTTTCCGAAATGGCAGGTACATCAGTGTGGCCCTGGCCACTTCCATTAGATACCTAGGTAGTTACTTGGCAGTACTATCAGAGTACACAATACCTCTGTGTAGAAGTTGGTTGTAAACCTGGTCAACAAAAACGATAAATGGCACACTACTCGACATTGGTGACACACAGCATTTTTTAAGCTAACGTTAACATGACCAAACCCTAACCTAACCTATCCCTAACTGAGCCTAACTTAACCTGACCCAACAACTAGGTTAGGTCAGGTTGAGTTAGCTTGTAAAGGTTGTGTGTCACCGAGTAGATTTCCGGATAAGCATCGTTGCATCTATGATTGCGATATGTTGCGAGTGAAATTCCCTTTTGACAGCTGACAATTCACCGTTTTTATTTGTTTGTCAATTTGTGCCTGGACCTATGTCCTTGCAAATTGAAATAATCAAAATTTAATCTCGTTTCCCTGCTTCGTTTCATTAGCCCGAAGTCCAGTATTTGCAGCCATGTTTGAGCACGAAATGGAGGAACGAAAGCACAACAGGGTTGATATCACAGACGTCGATCACGAAGTCCTGAGGGAGATGCTACGATTTATATATACAGGGAAAGCTAGTAACTTAGAACGGATGGCAGACGACCTGCTGGCTGCGGCAGACAAGGTAGGCCAATGGCAATGACCGAGAGCTGAAGTGAGGTTTTTCTCTACTGACGTCTTTTTCCGGTCAGCGCAAACAGGCTTTCGATTATAATTCTGATGCTAATGTTCACTATGTAAGTGTTCCATGGCTGCTATTGCTAAAAGACAGTGTACCAAATTCCACAAAGTACTGAGAAACTCACAAGGCTGGAATAGGGAGTATAGCGATGGCAGAATTACCGTACTCACACATGAAAAAATTGCGACCATTCAGATTTTGGCAAAAACTCTATCCTGCAGAAATTGAACATCACAGAGATCAAAATCTGACACCTGTCTGAATGTTTGTTGCGATCTGGTGCTTTAATTTCTACCGCCTGCATAGGAGTAAAAAGAATGCAAAAAAGTTTTGGAGTTTGAGAAAAACATAAATATGGGTTCATTAATTCCACCACCACTATGCAAACACGCAAAACTTTTCTGGCACCTGTTTGTCCTTTCCTTCCCACAAATGGGTCTAAAGGCTGGGATTGCTTTTTCTTCGGACAACTGAATCGTTGTCTGAAATGGTGGTCTTAATCCTGAAAAGCTGTTTTCTTTTTTATCTTCTTAATCTGAAAAATGGACTGAAGTGGTTCCGTTTTCCTCTGCCCTCTGCTCTTTGAGGTTGTTTGATGTGATTGGCTGCATCATATGATTGCAGTTGTCCAATTGCATTGAAGGAGCAATGCACAGAAACGTATTGCGACAAGAAAAAGAAAAAGATGCCCATTCCGAATCCAATTGCATTGATGGAGCAATGCACAGAAACGTATTGCGACAAGAAAAAGAAAAAGATGCCCATTCCGAATCCAATTGCATTGATGGAGCAATGCACAGAAACGTATTGCGACAAGAAAAAGAAAAAGATGCCCATTCCGAATCCAATTGCATTGAAGGAGCAATGCACAGAAACGTATTGCGACAAGAAAAAGATGCCCATTCCGAATCCAATTGCATTGAAGGAGCAATGCACAGAAACGTATTGCGACAAGAAAAAGATGCCCATTCCGAATCCAATTGCATTGAAGGAGCAATGCCCAGAAACGTATTGCGACAAGAAAAAGATGCCCATTCCGAATCCAATTGCATTGAAGGAGCAATGCACAGAAACGTATTGCGACAAGAAAAAGATGCCCATTCCGAATCCAATTGCATTGAAGGAGCAATGCACAGAAACGTATTGCTACAAGAAAAAGAAAAAGATGCCCATTCCGAATCCAATTGCATTGATGGAGCAATGCACAGAAACGTATTGCGACAAGAAAAAGAAAAAGATGCCCATTCCGAATCCAATTGCATTGATGGAGCAATGCACAGAAATGTATTGCGACAAGAAAAAGAAAAAGATGCCCATTCCGAATCCAATTGCATTGAAGGAGCAATGCACAGAAACGTATTGCGACAAGAAAAAGAAAAAGATGCCCATTCCGAATCCAATTGCATTGATGGAGCAATGCACAGAAACGTATTGCTACAAGAAAAAGAAAAAGATGCCCATTCCGAATCCAATTGCATTGATGGAGCAATGCACAGAAACGTATTGCGACAAGAAAAAGAAAAAGATGCCCATTCCGAATCCAATTGCATTGAAGGAGCAATGCACAGAAATGTATTGCGACAAGAAAAAGAAAAAGATGCCCATTCCGAATCCAATTGCATTGAAGGAGCAATGCACAGAAATGTATTGCGACAAGAAAAAGAAAAAGATGCCCATTCCGAATCCGCGTGATCACACGTCATAAACCACTCTTGTTTTCAGTCCAGAATTTTTGTTGCCTTTTCAGCCCAGATTATTTTACAATAAAGTAACAAACAGGCTGTTAATCATTCTGTAAATAACAAGTAAATGGCGACGTTTCGCCCAGGTCAATGTGGGGCTTTATCAAGCTGAACAGATTGAGATCACTAGTCTCCTTAACTGCTGCTGGGAGACTACAGTCTTGAGCTCTTAGACTGTCGAAAAGTTTCGACGATTGGTGAATGTGGAATGACATCCCAATTTGGTGGCCTTTGGCTTTTCGTGTAAGCCTGTGGCACAGTTGTTTGCAGCTGAGGGAGACCTTTAAATGCTGAAATCTTTGAAAGAAAACTTAAAAACCTTGGTGTTTTGTAATGACTGGATCCCTGGCCAGATAGCTTTTCACCAAGCTGTGATGAAAACAAAAGTTTCCCGAACAAACATTGCCAATCTGCCATAAATGTGCCTTTTTCTTTTTGTGGTGGAATGTTGATCCATAATATTGTGTTGTTTTCTTCATTCTTTTCCCGCAGTATGCCCTAGAAAGATTGAAAGTGATGTGTGAAGAGGCCCTCTGTTCCAATCTGTCAATTGAGAATGCAGCTGAGATATTGATTTTGGCTGATCTACACAGTGCTGACCAATTGAAAGCACAGGCCATCGATTTCATTAACACGTATGTCATTTTTTACGTTTTTATGTTTCTCTCATTCCATTGATCGGTCTTTTCTTTTTCTAAGCGTTCAATTGTGTTGTGGGTGCATTGAGTCTCTGAATTGGCTGCCAGTTCTGTAGCAGAAAAACTGCCGCATGTCGCCAAAATCCAGGAGATGGCATTTTGCTTTCCGCCATATGCGGAAAAGACACGAGTGTGTGGCATGTCCTTCAAGACCAGGGTGCTGCATAGATTGCTCTGCTCCTAAATAAACTTTGCGTCCGCTGCATCTCTGGTGCCTCCATTGTGGCGCTCTGGTGCTGGCGTCCCTGTGTACACACTGAATTTGAACACTGCAAACTTTGTTTACATTGAAAATAATTACCTGGTTTGGGGCCATTGTTGGATCCGATGTCAGGAAGTCACATTCACCGAGAAGTCTGACGGACCACAACTTGTAAATTCAAAAAGAATTCCAAATAAAGACCCCACGCTCCGGAGTCATCCCAACCGCCAAAACAAGACAACCGACACACAATCATGACCATGAATCACAACTCCGCAGCAACAACTTCAACTCGTAACCCGTTCCGAATAGCACCAGTCGGAACTAGACATCCGATCTGACAGTGGCCTCAAATCAGGAAGGTAATTGTTTTCAGTGTTTGCGGAATGGATTGTGGCGCCAGACACAATTAAAACTTTGTTTGTCATTGAGGGCTTTTTTCTGCCTCTGCATATCCCTCCACCAATTATTATCCATCATGCGGTTTGATCAGTGGGTCAGAGACTATGTTCCATTTCCATTGAAAGACAATTGGGAATATTGCTTCCTGCTCTCTGAGTGGCACAACTTGCATGGCAATTTACCCTTTTTCCTTGTTCAAGGATGATCAACTCCGTCTGTCAAAATGACTGACTCTGACTGAAGGTGGCTTGCAGAGGGATCTTTTTCTCTGGAAACAACACAATTGGAAGAAAAACATAAATTTTTGGATGTTGGGGTGGTGTAAAATCGCCAAAAATGTTGGCTGGAGTGACGCGTACACCTGTAGACTAACCTGCAAACAGATCATTGTTTCGCAGTGTGTCGGAATTGCGCAATATGCCCTGCTGAACGCACTTGGAAAAAAGAAGTCATCCCCAGAATATTACCTGGAACAACAGCATTAACGACCATAATTATTCCCCATTGCAACTCACCCTCAGGTTCAGCTCAATAGCAGCCAATTCAATGGATAGATATGTGTTTGGGAAAATTTCATTTCTACATGCACAATGCTGATTCCTTTTCCATTGTTGCATTTAGATGCATCCATCTTTTGAATTGGCTATTGAGTTTTGTTGAAACCAGAGGGTGTGTTGCAATGGGGGAAGGCAGCCACAAACGTTAATTACCGATAAAAAAATAATATACGTAAAAACAAAACACTGTCGTCAATACTTCGCCTGTGTTTCGTGCTCCAGAGATCCAATCGAATTCACCCAATTTACCTCTTTGGCTTAAGTCTTGTCGAATCTTGTTCCCGAGATCATTATCTCCTCTTGGATCTTGCCGATGCTTCTGCAACTTTAGCTGTTATTTCCATTGTTTCTGTTTAATTTAATTTTCAGGCATGCAACCGACATTATGGAAACCACTGGTTGGAAGTCCATGATCCAGTCGCACCCACATCTGATTGCCGAGGCATTCAGGGCGTTGGCCACCCAGCAGATACCACCAATCGGACCACCGAGGAAGCGGGTGAAACAGAGCTGAGCGGGGGTGGGGTCGGGAATGAGGACAGGGCAATTCTGAAGATGCCTCTTATTCGACCACCTCGCTTACACTGCATCATAGCTGGCACGAGCGGGGAGGGGATGGGCGATGGGAGGTGTAAACTAGGTGTGAAATCATGTCATGATCTAGTTGTTAATGTGTTAATATGACGATGTGTCATTTTTGTTGGTCGTCGGCAGTCGTCATGTGACGTCACGTCTCATGTGCCGTGACGCCTTCAAAAGGGCTACTTCATCTCGTCGATAGCAGGAGAATTGTGTGTTGTTTGCGTGGTTATGTTGAGAGTCGGTGCGTAAATTAGTGTAATTTATTTGTTAATTTCCCTGTCTGAAAGCTGCGATTGGATCGGGTGTGCGAGTAACACTCAAAGCAAAGTGTGCAATCACATCTTGCCTGCCCACCAGCTTCAGTTGAGTTTGTCATTCATTTTTTGATGGGTCATTCTTTGTCATGATGGGTCATTCCTTGTCATTTGATGGGTATATGCTTAATTTTGATCATCCTTGTCATTTGATGGGTCTCTCCTAACAATTGAAGCACGTGCACCACGAATGGGTCTATCAGCATTTACCATTTCTGGTGAGATGAGTGAGCCTTATCCATTCGTAGAGGTAACAGACACACGACCGGTTTCGCCTTCACACGGAGGGCTTCTTCAGGTGCAGATAAAAACAACAGCGATGAAAGACGATCTCCTAACTGATTGTCCTCCGAAGGCATTCAAAAAAGTGTTGAGCCCAACATGAAAAGATGCCCTTCTTTCTGTTATTTTGATACCTTGACATCAGAGTTGGGTTCATAAAAGAAATTTATGATAACCTTTAGGTTAACCACTGTCGATTTTTTATTTCTTTGACCATTTCAAAAAGAGCACCAGACAGTCGGAAACTGACAAAACTTTGATTGTGAAAAAAATCTTTTTGTTCGAGGGTGCATTTTTAGTCATTTGACATTAAAACATTTTGAATACCCCCTTTTTGAATGTGAAAGTGGGGGAGTTCTGCTGAATCAACCCCCCCCCCCCCCGGTCAATGATGCTGCCAAATGGATTTTCGACCAAAAGATTTTTTTTCGTTCACCACTTTTGTCAGTTTCTGCCCGTCTTTCTAAATGGATATGGAATATAAAAATTGACAACGGTTCAATCACAGTACACTTCTCCGCTCTGCAGAGAATGATTCTCTTAGGGAAATCTTGCAGGTTGGCATACTCTTACCATGCTGTAAAACTGATCCGAGTCATTTCTGTTGAATGCAGAGCAGAGTTGGGCTACGATTATGGGCATTGTTCTCCTTGCGAGCCCAAGTTGTGCAACAAGGTTCTGCCGAGACACCTGCCATGTGGCTATCAGCTCATAATGGCAAATGATGAAGAAAAAAATCTAACACACAAGTGCATCTTTTCATGTTACGTTCAAAAGACCACAATGTCCAAACATCAATCATGGGTTCTTGGACAACTAGGTGAGGTTGTCCACGGTCTCGCAGGTCGGAGTTCTTTGACAACCAGATCAAATTGTCTGAGGTCCCACGTCAAACAAAGTGGAGAAGACGTCAAAAAGTGTCTGTTTCATTTACAATGGTTGCTGGAAGACCAAAGCCAATGATAGCCAATTTCATGAAATTTGGACATATTCATGATTTTCTATGGTTTGGTGCCCCCTCAAGGGTCAGTTTCATCCGAAACGAAAGCTGAAATCGAGGAGGCTTAACCTAAACAACTTCCCAGAAGATTAGCCTTCTTTGTCATATCATTTCTGTTGTGTATGTGAGTGATTCTCTTGCCGTCTGTTTGCTTTTACCTTTTTAAGATTGTTTGATTTCGTTATAGATCTCCAATTGTTTATGCGCCAAGAATTAAACCGAATTGCAAAAGCTAGGTGCCGTTGTGCTGTGCTGTTAGCAGGGGCATCATGGGACAACAACAATTCAGTCAAACTTCCTTGTACGAATCGGTACTTTACATGTCCAATTTATGTTTCCATGTTGGTGCACTCCCTGGTGCGTCGTCAGCACATTCCAGTGCTGTTGGCATTTGTGGTAGACACCAGATGAGAGGATATTGTAAAAGACTTTCCTTGAAGATTTCCTTCCATATCCTCTCTTTATTTGGCCCGTAGCTCTCATGGGCTGCAAGGAGGGGGTTTTTAATCTGGTCCTCACGGACCGGGGTTCCCCGTACATTCAGGGCGGCGCTGTATGCGGCCGGCTAACAATGGTTCCAGCTTTGGCTGTATCAAACAAAAACAAAAAAAGCATCACCAATTTAACTGTTTTTTTTCAGACGTGATATTCATGCAGAGTGGAGTGGTAAACTTGTTGACTGGTTGAAGGGGGTGTGGGACGGTACCCCAGTAGCATTTAAAAGCCCGAGTTGGGCAAGGGTCATGAAACTCCCTGGGAAGCCAATAATCTTGAAACCTATGTCACTTGAAAGTCCGCTTGGGACCTCTAAAATGGCAAAAGGACGGAAGGTTTGAGCCTTGAGGGCCAAGTGTCTCGATTAAGCAAACAACTGAAAGACCGATGAAAAAAAATCCTTGTCTGTCAGTCAGCAAATTCTTACGAAATTTCCAAAATTGCAGTTTTTTTACAGTTTCAACTGTCAGACTATTTGTGTTTCGCTTGGGATGATGCATGTCAATGGTAAAACGGTGATATTGACAGAGACTTGGTAACATTTTCACTAATGTAGCGATGACTTTTTTTTGTCAATTCTGTGTTTTTCACTGCAGTTCATGAGCATGTTGGACCAGATTTTTTATCAGTACTGAGGATGTATCCGAGGGTTTCCAGCCAATCCTTGCAATCTAAAAAAAACGGATTTCCGAATATGGGCCTGGTAACCTAAAAAAAAACCTTCAATTTGGCAAGATTTCGAATAACCTTGACAATTGCCATACGGTAGCATTCTAAGATAGTGTTCTTGTTCGATGGCTCTGGACATTGAGGGATATCACCTTCCAAACCCCCATGCCAGAAACTAAATCCCTTGAATCCTGCTGGGGGTACCAACCCAGACTCCACTCTTGTTGCATATGGCCACTGGGACGCCACTCTCGGTCACTTGCGACAACCTTGGGAAAACATGGAAAAACCATTGAAAACGGTTTTCCAAAATCCCTGGGAACCCCGATATCCAGTTGCTGAAAGCCAACTTAAAGTTGCGTACTTGCCTTTACATTGCTCCTAATTGCCATTAAAAGTATTCAGAATTTCGAACATTTTAAGCTCCAATTTGCACATGGCAAGAAAAACGAAGCCAAATTTGATGGACATGCAAGCAACACCAACCAGATTGCTTCTTTTATTGAAGTTACGAGGGCTGGTCAAGTTCTGCCTGCACTTGCCTAGTTAATGTTTTGTGATTTCATTGAACTTGTCGCATTTTGATGCTTGTTGTGTTTTAGCCTTACCCTTCAAAACACTTTGCATTTCTAAAAGGGGTTCTTTTCTGTAGTAATTTTTCTGCGGCAGTTCCATGGTCAGAAAAATGTCAATTCTGCAAAACAATGCCCAGGGAAGCACCAGCCAAGAGACCGTTCAGGCTGCGAATGACAGCAATTTTTGTAATTCTGCAGCATCCTCCCAATTTCCCTCACTTGGGACCTTTGGAATGATACCCCTTTTCCTTCCCTGAAATGGTAACTCCAGGGAAGGAAGTTTTCAAGTGAACCAGGAGCTGAAAAAAGCATTGCAAAATGGCATTCTGGAGAGCAACAGGAAGCATTACATGAAGGACTCCTGTAGCTCTTCCTCCGATGGCAGAAAGTTGTAATTTTGCAAGGAGAGTACAAACATAATGAGAAATCACTGCAGCAAAAATCAATTGTGTAGAATTTCATTTTCCTAGCAAGTGCAATTGGAACTTGACCTTCCCTCGTACATACAAAACTCTGTGAACTTTTTGTAAATGATTTCCCACTTTACAATACAAAATTGGTGTGTATATAATTTGACTTATTTTCTTCTCGCGTATTGTATGCAATTTGTTGTAAATGCGCACTTATTCATTCGGTATTTTCATTTGTAAGCAATCTCATTTCATTCAAGTCGCTTGTCAATTGCCGTCTCTTTTTGGATCATTCTCCCTCTTTTTCGCAGTGGCCATCTGTCGGCTGTCCTTGTGGTTTGTCATTTTTTCGCTTTCGAATGTCGGGTTGAAATGTTACAAGCCAAGCCACCGATCCTGAAATGCAGTTTTTCTGACCCTTTGAAATCTGCACAATTTTGGATTGTGCATCAGTCTTACAGATCAGCACTGCACTTTTGGCCAAACATGAAAATCTTGCATCCTTAGCGCAGCCCATCAACTTCAAGTGAGGTCCCAACACTTGTGAATGCGATCAACCAGGGTTTGTAAAAAGGATCTGGTGAGCTATGTTAGGGTTTCTGGTTCCACGCATTGTCGAATGAGCTGATCTTCACGTGACGATCGATGCAACGTTCAGTGAATGTTGATAAAAAATCAAATTTCCATTTGAAGATGGAGGCATTTTCTCTCTTTTTTAATTAATTCCGTTGAATTTTGGACGTTTTTTGAATGATTTTTCGAATTCTTGTGGTCGTCACGACATGTGTTTTTTTCACGTCTTTGTGTTTCTCTCTCTGTTTATTCATTCGGATGGTTTTTTCGTAGAACAATTTGCCTACCTCATTAATTCATCTTTGTCTTTATTACTATTCAGAATTTGTTTCATTTTTCAAGAATGTCGTCTTCTAATCTGCTCTGTTTGGAATTTGCCTTTTTTTCGCTTCTTCTAAATTGTCGTGAGCTTGTTTTCAGGGGGCAGGGGGGGGACTGCCCCCTTACTAGAAATGTCCCCTCCTGCGGCTCGCTTGGCGTCTGGCATGTACATTTAGCTCTCCGTGATTGGAAATTTGGCCTCTTGAGAAATGAATATTGCACCAAAAATGAACCCCAAATTTCTTCATATTTGAGGGGTTCCACCCCCAGAGCCCCTGCAAGGGGCTCTCCTCTTTGGAACCTTGCTGGGCCTCCGCCCTAGACCCCAAGCTGGGGGCTGTGCCACAAGACTTATTTCTCAGGACTGAGTCGGACCCCAACTCTTTCCGGGAAAACCTGAAAAGACCTGTTCGTTTTCCCAGTCGTGTTCTTTCCCTCTCCGATGACCACTTGCAACCGTAAATTCTCAAAAAAAAAAAAAAACCTGCACAGGGTTTGTTCTTCGGAGACCTTGTAAACTTCTTTTCTGCTTGAAACCCTTTCACGGTCAGTGGTCTATTGGTAAACTTTGCCCAGACCATACTCTGCCCATATGCCCATTGGCCATTGGGCACAGAATTGGCCAGCCCATTCGGCCTGTGTAAAAGCTCTGAGCGATTTTTATTCTGGCCGCACTGTGTCTGCTAACTTTTTTCGTGGACCATACGCCGTATGAGGCCTTGTGGCCTCCATTAATTATGCTGCTGTCAATGCTTGGCAGTTGATTTCACAGACGGAAACATAGCAGAACTGATCAGGTTCTCACATTTACAAAAATGGAGAATTCGAAGAAAGCTGACTTTGGAGCCATTGCAACGCACCACCAATCTTTGTGATTTGGACCTGATAATTTTGAAGCGCCTCATTTTTGGAGGTTTGCGGTCAAATGGCCATTGGTCGGGTGGCACATCCCGGGGATCGGCAAAATGTGCGGAAATGTCGTGCCGTCCCATTTGCAAAACTTTCCTCTTGCCAGGGAGGAATCTCGTGCAGTCGCCTGAAAGGATAAAAACCCCCACCCCCTTTGTCTTTCCCTGTGGCTATGTACCTCCCTTTTGGGTCATTTGGCTGGCTGATGCTTTTGATCTTGTGCATTCAACCACGACCTGTCCTGTTAATTAAACCAGAATGTGTCATCACATGCCCTGGTCTATGAATTCCCCTCCCCCTCCCCGCTGTGTAATTTTCTATTATTTCCCTGTTTGCTTTTCTTCAAAAATTTGAAATTTGATCATTCTTTTCTTTGAATGTAATGTACAGTATTTTAGGATCGCAATGGGAGATTTGGCTTCTCCATTGCATCTGTTCCTAAACGGCTGTAAATTTAGTGTTGTTTATGCTTTATACCCTCAAAACAGGTTATGTCGATATGCGTCCAGTGTGTCGAGGAATGACGCAACTGTTTTTGTTGTGTTTCGTGTATCTAAAACGAGAGACGCGAAGTGCATGCATTGTCGGCTATTTCCCCGTCATTCGGCCAGTTGTTTTGTCAACCCGTAACTCATTTTGCTTTTGTTGGCATCTCATTGTGATTTTCTTTTCTTGTTTTTAGGAATTTATCATTCTTTGTCGTCAAAAGAAGCGATTATATTTTTTGCTTACATGTCAATTGAATGGTTATGATGTAAAATAGAGAGAAGTCAATGCGAACATCAACAAGGAGGTTTCTTTTCTTTCTTCATTTATGAAAATGTCATGGTGTGGCCCCATTGCATCGTGGTGGCTTCTGGCGAGCTATTTGCCCTGTGGTTGCATACGGTTCTGTGATTGCCGTTTGCCCAATGGTTGCATGCTGGTCCTGTCATTGCCGTTTGCCATGTGGCAGCTGCATACATCACCAATTCAATGGTTGAGGTTTGCCCCATGGGTCCGAATCTGTTTGTCCAACTGCTCTTGGAATGTGGAATGGAATGGTTTTCCGTGGAAAAACATGCAAAAAGGGACCAGTGGATGAAGGTGCGGCAAGCAGAAGACTGAAGGGGGAGGCCGGAGGACTTATGGGAGGGATTTCGCCTGTTAACAGAAGCCAATGGATTTTTATCTGGAGAGCAGGACTGCACATCATGATTTTCAGTTGGCCGATGACTTTACAACCAAGTGAGTTGGGCATCAGAATTTGTCTTTGAGCCAGGTGGAAAACAGGCCAGCACGGACATCGACTAAGGAAGTACGCTGTGCGTCATGCTCTTTGTCTTTTCATTGGGTGGCCGACAGGCAAATGGCCTTTTTCTTTAGAGAACTTAAGTCATCGACCCGAGGATAGAACTAAGGTTGGCATTCTTGTTAGCATGGGTACAAGATGCACCGTCCCACCACCCCACAAGAACAGAAAGGGATATTAAAGAGGCCATCAAAAAGGGGTATTTTCACTGGTCAACAATTTCCTGATTTTTTTTGTTGCCAGCCAAACTGCATGTTTGTGTCCTAAATGAAAACCGAAATCTCAAAAGTTCAGAACTTCTGGGATGCAAAGCTCAGACCTGCGCCAAGAGGATCTACCCTGTAGAACTCCACTGGGCCGGCTCTCTTCTACAGCATGAAGTTTTTAACAGGCAACAAGGCATACAAAAATGTACTTTCTTGCCATGACAAGGACTTGTTGAATGGTTCTGAAATTCGCAGAAGGCATAATTATTCTTGAGGAGGACGGTGCTCTACACTTGTACCACAAAATATTTTCTGCCACAATTTTTTGTGGCAGAAATGTCAAGCACGTCCTCCTCCTGAATAATTCGGACTTATGCATATGCGTGCAGCTTTCCTCATTAATGGGGAACAAAATCTTGAAAACTTACTTGAAACTAGTGTTTTAGTGAATCACTCTGTGTTCACAGAGTTGAGAAGCAAACACACTGTTGGAAACAGTAAGAAGGCAGTGTGCAGGACATGACATATTTATGGACAGAAAATTGAATGGATGATACCAAAAAGGGTCAAGACTGTTGATTTTTCAGTGAATGTACAAATGCAATGTCAAAGCGTAAAAGAACTTCAAATTTCAAATTTTCATCAACTGTTTTAATTCATTCAATAGCAAAACAATACGTAACATAATTGTCAGTACAATGAAAATTCAGTATGGCATCGAAACAAAACTGCTGTATCAACCAACATCTTCAATGATGACGTCTGAGATCAACATCCAAAGAAACAGGTAACTGGTGGACGTCCAGCTTCGTCTAAAGTCTTTCCAGGTGAACTGGAACTGCCATTGCTGGTATCTATCATCCACATTGTTATGATTGGAATTAAAAATAAATGAATGGATGGATGAATCTGGGTGAAGTGCAAGCCAAGAAGAGAGCCACTGGATGGAAGTTCGTGTGGGTGAAAAATGGGAACATTTTCGCCAGGAAAGCAGAAGGAGAACCAGTGTTGGCCATTTTGTCTTCTGAAGATTTGTGCAGCATGACTCAATGAAATGACATTTTTGCCTCTGTTCTCATTCACTTTCTGATTCTCTGGATCATTTTTAATTTGCTATTTTTCACTTTCTTATCTTATGATGCTACCTTCAGAATTGCAAATGATAGATGATGATCCCTTACTTGGTGTTTTTCATCCGAATTGTGAGTGTAGCTTAACTGAATCTCACATGCTTCCTTCTTTCGAAATGGAAACTTTTTCGATTTTTCATTGCAATATCCGAAGTGTCAATAAAAACTTTGATTCTCTCGTTACACTTTTGGAGGGGATAAATAGACCATTTTCCTTAATCGGCTTGTCTGAAACATGGCTTAAGTCAAATTCCAAGGACTGTAATCCATATTTACCTGGATATTCATTTGAGGGTGGACCGAGAAAATCTTCTGATCATCTTGCAGTCAATCATGGAGGAGTAGGCTTGTTTGTTCGGAATGCTATTTCTTATGTGGTTAGGTCGGATCTTTCAGTGCCATTTCAAGATATTGCCAACTGTGAAACATTGTTTGTGGAATTGAACACAACTTCAAAAAGTCCTCTGTTGAATAAGCCAATTGGAGGAGAAAGCAAAAAAACTGTAGTGGGCATTTTATATAGATCTCCATCCCATGACACCACTTCTTATTTTTGTGAAGCTCTTGATAGATCACTGTCCATTGTCTGTGGTGAGAATAGGAACATTTATTTGTTTGGTGACTTTAACATAAATTTAGATGACAGTGTGGCATCCAGGAGTCTAACGAATGCCTTAACTGTTAATGGATTAAGGTTGTGCATTAACCTTCCTACAAGAGTGCCGGGGGAAACATCTGGTAAGATTCTTGATCACATAGCCACAAATTCTCTCGATACGACTCTTTCATCTTTTGTCCTTCTATCTGATATAACAGATCATTACCCGACTGTATTGGTATCAAAATCTACTCATGTAAATGGTGCAAAGAAGGTAAAAACGATAAATAATGTCAATTATGGAAAAATATCTGAAGATTTACGGAGTTTTGACTGGGATGGATTGAATTTCTTTCAGTGTAAAGATTCCTCAGTTGCTGTGGATATGCTGATGAGTGTCTTGAATAAAATTATCACTGACAACACATGTCAAAAAACATTGTGTGGTCGTTATGAATTTGGAAGGCAACCATATATAACACCAGGTATCCTGAATTCTATAAAAAGGAAGGATAAACTTTTTGTTCAATGTAAAAGAAACCCCCTTAGGCAAGATATAAAGCTTCGATATAAGGAATATGCTGCAAAATTAAAGTTACTGATTAAAAGAGCAAAGGCTAACTATTTTGTGCAGAAGCTTTCCGACTCTCGCAACAATCCACGCAAGAAGTGGCAGGTTATAAACGAGGCCTTGAATAGGCCAACTAGGGTCACAGTTAAATCTCCTATGCCTAATTCAGATGAGGATATTTCATTTGAAGAGAATACAGCCAAAAAGTTCAATGACTTCTTTGTGAGCATTGGATCCACACTTGCTTCTAATATTCCATCATCTGCTTTTGATCCACTCACTTTTCTCCAGCAAAATGATAAAACTTTTTATTTATATCCACCTACTGAGAAAGAGGTACTGTCAGCGATGCGAGCCCTAAAACTTAAAAAATCGACTGGATATGATAAAGCTAGTAATCTTATTTTAAAGAGTTCAGCTGAATCGCTCGCAAAGCCTCTATGTCATATTGCTGACTTGATGTTTAGAACAAGTATTTTTCCAAGTGCTTTAAAAATTGCAAAGGTAATTCCACTACATAAAACTGGGGATAGCAGTTTGGTGTCAAATTACAGGCCTATTTCACTTCTTCCAGCTGCTAGTAAGGTGTTTGAGCGCTTGCTCTATGACAGAATGTTTAAGTTTATAGATAAATGTGGTCTTATTTCAGACTGTCAATTTGGTTTCCAGAGAAACAAATCCACGTCCCAAGCTGTTGCATTTCTTAGTAATTTTATATCCAGTGCTCTTGATAAAAGTCAATTTGCTATTTCGGTATTTTTGGATTTGCAAAAGGCATTTGACACTGTAGATCATGGTATTTTGCTTAAAAAGTTGGATCGATATGGTTTCAGAGGATCTTGTCATGATTTAATAAAGAGTTACCTTTCTTCAAGAGTCCAGTATGTCGAAATCGATCATGCTGTTTCAGATATGAGGGCAGTTACTTGTGGAGTCCCTCAAGGGAGCATATTGGGGCCATTATTGTTTGTCCTTTATATAAATGATCTGCAAAAGAGCATTATGCCTCAAACCAGGGCGTTTTTGTTCGCAGATGATACAGCTATTTGCAGAAGTGGCCCAAATCTGGGAAATCTTGTGAATGATTTAAATAAAGACTTAGAGACCATACACATGTGGCTGGATTCAAATAAATTATCTTTGAATGTTGCCAAAACCAATTATGTTCTCTTTAGGGATAGACGCAAATGTGTTCCAGATGATGTTGGTAATTTACAGATTAATGGGTTGGTAATTTCTAATGTTAGCAGCTTTAAATATTTGGGTTGTATTTTCGATGAATTTTTTACATGGAAACATCATGTTAATTCAATCGTAAGCAAAACATCTGTGCTCACAGGCTTGATGTATAAAATCAAGTATTTACCAATGGAAGTTCTGAGACAGTTTTATTATGCTTTCATATATCCACACCTTGTGTATTGTCTTGAAGCTTGGGGCGGTGCTATAACAAACAAAGAGAAGTTGTCACTTTTGAAGGTGCAAAAGAAAGTTGTTCGAATTGCAACAAACTCTGATTACTGTGCGCATTCTTCACCGCTGTTTAAAGCCTTGAATGTCTTGCCTTTGCAGAGTCTTTACGATGATAAGCTGGCATTCTTCATGTTCATAATGACAAGAGATCTCACCAACAATCGGGGTAGGTTTTTTGGGCAACGAGACTTGCTGAACAAAAATTCCACGAGATCAGGATCAAACAAGCTCCTTTTATATCCCCCTGCCAGAACTTGTTATGGCCTAAATGGTGTGGAATACAGAGGAATAGACCTTTGGAATCGCTTGCCCTTGGAGATTAGGGTGCTGGATCATAAAACTACATTTCGAAAAAATGTTCGGAAATTTATCACTGACAGTCCATGCCACTGATTCTGCGAGTAGGTAGGTACTTGGTCTCTATTTTCAACCTTTTGTCTTTGCTGTATCATGTTTGTCCAAATGACTCAGTTTCACTTTTCATGATTTGTACTTGTCCTAAATTGTATTCATAGGGGGGTCTGTTACGGTTGCTATGTGGCAACTCTGACCCTCCTGGTGATTTCTTATTGTAATTCAACTTTTTGTATGTTCACTGAATGAAATAAAATAAAAAAAAAAAAAAAAAAAATCTTGTAGGTGGTGCCAACTCTGCCACAAAAACTGAAATCAACAATTCAAACACTAACTTTTCAAGGCTTGTGTTTGAGTAGGTAAGTTGTTTTCAGTTTTTGTGGCGGAGTTAGCACCCCCCCCCCCCGAAGATTCATTCATTCCTCATTCATGTCCTCTGCAGCCTTTCATCTTCGAGCCTTTCCTCAGGCTTCTGGCAACCTTCATTGTTTGTCACCATCTGATTGACAAAGAGATCAGCTCGGTGATTGTTCCTTTCTGTGGTCTGGTCTGCCGATGATGTTGCTGTTATCTCTGTCTCCAATACGGTAGGATATGATTGGTACCATCAACCTCCTTTCCGATCTCCTTTATCCTTTGCAAATTGGGCCTGGTTCCACCTGTGCGACCGCTTTTGACCTCACATTGTGGAACTGTCGAACCTCATCTTCGAACGCAACTTGCGTTCCAGGCGATATTGGAGCTTCGGAACGATAAAGCAATTTGGTGATATTTTAATAAGGGACGAACTACGTGTATAATGCGGACGCGGACCAATTGAAGATGTGGCGGTTTGCGTAACAAGGGAATTATGCTGAACCACGGGTTAGGTTAGGTTGTGTTGAGATAGGTTGGGTTTTGTTAGATTAGGAAGGTTTGGTTTACAGATTTGGGGGTTTTGATTCACACAGCAGCCTCAGCCCGCAAATTCCGCATTTTAGAAGGACCCATGTTTCAACACCCTGCTCAGCCCTGACTCTGCTGGATGATTTGGTTCAACACCAGTTGCGCATCCCTGACGACAATTTCTGGCTCTGGAAGCAGATCATGCAAACTGTAAATCAGCCACAAGTACAGTACAGATCAAACATCAAACAGTAACCTTGCCAGGATTTTGAAATTGGGGGGTGTGAAGATTTCCAGGTGGTCTTATCTCGCTGAAGAATCGGCGCAGCCCCGACGGGGGGTCTGGAGCCCCCCAGAAGCTGAGGAAATTTTGAAATTTGAGTTCATTTTGGGGGCAAAATTGATGTTAAAGAGGTCAAATTTCCTGCCAGGATGAGCCAATTGCACGGGGCAGATGTGTCTTGTTGGCAGCCAGCCAAACTGATTCACACACCATCCTCAAAAAAAAAAATTTCTGGGGAGGTGTACGTAATTTTTTTTGGGGGGGGGGGTGTTGACATGGTGTTGGTCATATAGGCACAATGCTCAGCCAGCCAACGTGAGGACAAGCCAATCGTACGTATTCGTATTTGGTTGATTCACACTGCATTGGCTTGCAAACTTGAGGATCATATGGTGCAGACGAATGGCATTTTCTTGTTGATGGGGAACAGCAGGAGATGTTCCTGAAGAGGAAGTGAAATTCCATTGCTGGATCAGATCAGCAAGAAACTTGAAATCGTCAATGATTTTTTTTCTTGGGTGATTATGGTTTATTCTTCAATTTAGCATGTTACAATTTGAAATCCAAACAGGCCTCAATTTGAAAATGCAGAAAACAGGCAAAAGTACCTCATTCACAAAACAATGTTATCGCAACCAAAAATTATCACCAACCTCAATGTTCAAACCAGTGCTTAAATTGGAAAAAAAATCCGGCCGGCTCCCTAACATTTGAAAAGGGACAGCTTTTCCCCGAAAGGGGAAACGCTCTATGCAAAAGGGCAGGGGCAAAGGCCTGGGGGATTTAGGTTGGGGGTAACTAACCTTAAACGCGGGTCAAAATTAGGTGAGGGCAACGAGGTGGGAATTCGGGTTTGGAGAAGTGTTTTGGAAGGCATGGAATCTAACAAAATGTGTGAAAGTGACTAAATAAACACCTGACATAAAAATGAATAGAAATTTCCATCTATATTATTCTGCAATGTTCAGAAAATTTTCCACAATCGTCGATTTCCAGTCGACTCCCTCCAGCTCTAATGATGAGGGCAGCAGGCTCCCGCAGCTAAAAAGGCAGCCGGCTCCCGGAGGGGCGGCCGGCTCCGAGAGCCCGCTCAATTTAACCACTGGTTCAAACGATTGAAGCTCACGTCCGCAGAGTATTTGTTGAAGAAAATCCATTCAATCACATGCAGGTTGGAAAATAGGACCATTTTATCATGATATCGGTTGGCAAATTCCAAGTGCACTGGTCAAATTTAAAATGAGACTATGATGTGCACCATGAAATGACCCATACAATAGTGCATCATGAAATAACCCCAGAAAGGCATGAATAGCAACGATTGGATCATTGTCAGGTTGAAAAAGAAAAGAAAACAAGAAAGAAATCTGAGCATGTTGCACACGAATTGGACAATCATCAACCGAAGACATATTCGTGCTGACAAAAATGTCCATCAGGTTTGATTGCTTTTTGGAAGGTGGCATGCAAAATGTTCATGGCGATGTTCCAGTGAACCAGTCATTTTATAGCGATGTTCCATTCCATTTGATGAGCGATATTCCATGGCGATGTTCCATTTGATGAACCGGGCTTGGTTATCTTACCTTCGCCCTCTGAAATTGGGTTATTTTCCCAAACTCGAGATGAAATGGATATTGTCAAACAGAGCAGCTCGTCAATTTACAAAAATATGGCAGACTAAAAAGTTATGTTCTTCGATGTGGATAATTTATTGACAAATGACATTTACCATGGTGATACGATCTCAACGGTGGAGAGATGTGGTCCTGATTTTACCCGCAATTGAGGGTAAAATGCAAAATCAGATGGCGAAATACATGGCAGCGCTTTTACCTGCAACTTTACCCAGACCACATCTCTCCGACGAAAATAATGTGAAATTGAATAAAATACACCCAAACGAAAAAAATCAATTCACGAACCTGTCCAGCTTGGAACTTTTCGAAAGGTGTTGTGATATTTTGGCAAATTTTGCAACATTTTTGGAGTGCATTCTTTTTTCTTTGTTTTTTTTTTCGAATAATGTGAAAGTGAAATTGCGCTGCATAAATTGTGGACATCTGTAGAATTGGAATGTTTGAGTACCTTGCCTTGCTTGTCACGATTGTTCATGTTGCAAGATGCCAAATCATTTATCAGCGTTTATGAATTTCTGTTCACACAATGCATTGAGAAACTAAAAACAAAACAGATCGACGGAAAAAATGCCCTTCATGGCATCAGCAAAAAAGGAAAGGACAGTCTCCAATTTGGACTGAACTCAAGCCGCCAAGCCTGCCAGAATGCAGAGAGCTCTGACATAATTCTTCGCTCGAAAGGGAATGCCATCCCAATTCATTCGACACTGATTACATTGTTATCAAAATGAATTCCCAGACAAAATTGGTTGCCCTTCTTTGTGCTGTTCCAAGAGAATGAACACAACACTTGTGGCGTGGCACCCCAGGAAGTGGTGGACGATGCAAAAAACAAGTGTCCTGTCCAGCTTAGGCGTTGATATCCTGCTACAATGGCCAAAATACACGAGAAATTTCCGGTGTGAAAATATTGCTTTTATTTCTGCAGTTATTTGCAACATTTCATTCGAAAAATGTCCGTGTGAAATATATTGAGCCAAGCCAAATATTCATGGTAAAGAGTTGGATGGTTTCCCGACCAATTGCCGACGTTGAATCTCTCACGGTTCTGCCTGCAGAAAACCGCACTTTTGTTGCAAGTGCAAAATCTCTTCATCTTCTTTGATGGATGGAAATTGGAATATTTTTTTCCGTGCGCAGTGTTCGAAAATGGGAAAAATTTCCCGTCTTTGGGGAAATTTTACACCTTTTGAGGAAGGTCTGGGGAAATCGACAATTTGGGGAAATTTCAATTTTGCCCACAACACCAACGCAAATGCAGGAATGCGTTTCATGGGAATTTTTGTTTCGACAAAGTTTCTGTTTTCAAATTTTCGGCTTTCGTTCCACTTGTGTCATGTCGCAATTTGGTTTTGGACGGACTTCACTTTTTGCAGCCGACGCGATGCGAAGATCCGATTTCTTCTCTCTCTTTTTCTCTTCCTTCTTTGGATTGTTTTCGAACGTCAAGGTGAACAAAGGAAGGCCTGACAGATAGGTACCGTGATCTTCCTTTCTGATGATTCCGGACGGGATGGGCGACGGTTGGACGAGTTGTGGAGGGGGATGTATGACGAACTCCGGAGATGGCACTGAGTGAGTGACGAAGGATGTGCAATGATGACACCAAGCCCGGGAGGCGGGAGATGATTGATCTGACGCTGAGGAAATTTCAAAGCTAAAATTCAAAGCTAAGTGTTTCTGTTTCGCTTTCATTCATTTTTGTCTTTAGGTAGGTAGGTAGGCCTGGCTTAAACTTATGTTTTGCTGTGTGGTTCAAGTTCAAGTTTGAGTTGGGCTAGATAGTGGTTAGGTATTTCTATAATGTAGGTATGTAATTTTGTGTTGCGCTGGGGTTTTGTGAGTGAGTGAAAGATGTTTTTCTTCAATAATTGTTTTGTCTTTTAGTCGAGAGTAAATTTTAGATTGTGGGTTTTGCCGAAAAGAAGGCATCATACCTTACGTCTTGTCTTGTCTTGTCTTGTCTTGTCGAAGATCCGATTGCGATTCACAATTCCCGCGTGCAACCCACCTGCGTTTTGAGTTGACCACAATTCGACCATTGTCAAGGGCGCAGATCCATGCTGAATATTGGGGGGACGATGAGGAAAAATTCTTTGTAGTACGAAGCGTTGCGCGAAGCGCAACGCCGGGGGAGGGGTTCGGGGAGGGGGTGTCCCCCTCCCAGAAGAGGAAGAAATTTAGAAAAAAGGAACCTCAAATGGTGCTCAGAATGCTCAATTTTTTTGAAAAATCTGAGCATTTTTCCTTGCATTCCCCGTTTACTCAGAACAGATAGACAACGTCAAATCAGCCAATGAATGTTGTCTTTTCAAATCTAATTTGCTGCTAAAACACCACACGAATCATTTCAACTTCAGATTTCAATTCTGGATTCAGAATTTTCTGTCTTGCTTTCGTCATCCACAGCC